>JANHFO010002984.1:97588-109802 GCA_032468095.1 Pareas carinatus | reverse complement strand
CTTAACTAAAGGGGGGGGGGAGATGCACATTTCATCAACTTGCATTTTGGTTTTGAAAAGCAAAATGAAATAAAAGCGGGAGTTCTACATGGTTAAGCACATTATTTTAGGAAAGCAGCCACTAAGTGAACTGATACCTATACCATATAACAGTAATGGCGAACATATAGCACGCATGCCTCAGCGGGCACACAGAGCCCTCTTTGCTGGCACGCTGCCAAATCACCCCAGCATCACCCCAGCGCTCAGCATGCTCAGAAAGGAGTAGCAGCGCTAGGCAATGATGGCACATGCTCAGAAAGAGAGAAGTGGTGCCGGGTGATGATGTCATGGGGCCACGCGCATGCCCACAGAGTAGTGGGGCCGGGCAATGACATCATTAGCTGGAACTCATTAGTCACAGCTCATCCGGGCACTTAGTGTCTATAAGGTTAACAATCACTACTATATAAGATTGAATCTAGATCTCCCAGAAGGGCTATTCTTCCTGGAGGAATTTACCGCTGCATTTAAATTACAAAAACCCTTTCAGTCAGAAAACAGTTGCTGCAAGTACTGTAATCCAGTAAGTCACCTTTCAGAACTATCAGCATCTTCTCAAAGGTACTTCAAAGGGACCTGAATTCAGGTGGGTTTTTTCTCAATTGCATTTTAACCAGCTGAAAGGAAATCAAACACATCTAGAACTGCTTCCCCCTTTTTGTGAAGTTTTATTAGTGTTCCTGAGACTCCCCCCCCCCTTCGTTAACAAGCTATTTTAACAAAATATAAAAATAGAAAAGAAAGTATCACTGCTAATTCTGTGCAAGATTAGAAAGGCGGCTGGTCCTACAGAAATTCAGCTAAATAGGAATGCTGGTTTAAGTGAAATTCAGTGTCAACACTGAGTGCTGCATCTTGCCTCTGCCTTGCTAAATCTGTACAGCGCATATTTTGAGGACTCTTGGTACCGAACAATTTGGAAACAGAAAGCAAAAGCCCCAGAGAGTGTTCATCAACTCATTTTATTAAGCAATTGCCAGGTCTCAACAGAAAAGCAGTCAAAGTCTACAAAGATTTATTGAATCTTGGCCGTAGGTTGGATTTACTAATACAGGCAGACTAATTCAAAGTAATTTCTCTTTAATTTGTAGTGCTGTAGAGCACCAGACACGCATTATTGCTGATTTTAGTCAGTGGCCTTGGTAATTACCCATGTGGAAGCCAGAAGTGTGATTTTCAGACAATTGTTAGTGGGGTGGGGAGGAGAGAATGGTTGGTTCCTTCTTACCATGTGTTAAGAAAGTAAGCTTTCATGACAAATTGGGAGAGGGACCATGCTTTTTACAATGCTCACCATGTCATTTCTACATATTATATAGGGTAACTAACTCCTGCCAACATTAGGAATTTAAAAGTAAACATTAATACAAGTCACATGTGAATTGGTGACTCTCAAACCCTTTTACACATGCAGAAGCTTAAAGGCAAATGCTCTGTTACTAAGCTATGTGGGACCTATTAACGAAACATTTGCCTGTGCTCTCCTGAATGTGGGCCCTTCAATGAAAAGTATACTAATTTTACTCACTTTATAGAAGTGAGAGAGGGCCCAGAATTACCTGTAACATTATGAGTGCTGTTAGGGATGGGGGGGGGGCGGAATCAGTGCCTGAATAACAGGTTATTTGGGTCTGTCCGTATCAGAATCAAACATCTGGGAACAGCTGTGAAAGGAAAAAGCAATGTGGTTGGAAAGAGAAGAGTGGCAGGAGAGCTGCTTTTTCTCCCCCATTCGGAGGAGAAAGGGAATAAAAAGCCAACAAGAAGAGACTTTGGTTGTACCACCAAAATCTAGAACAGCTGTAACATGTTCTAGGTATGATTTTAGCCAATGTGAAAACAGCTAATGAAAACTTCTACCAAAAATAATGCTTTCTTCTTTGGAACAGACTCTCTGTTTGCTTTCTACTCGTTCTTCTTTTGAAGAACCCTTTCCACCAGGGGATAGTCTGTTGGGAGTCACAGAATATATAGGCCTGAAATGAGATCCAAAAGTGGAGCTAAAGCAAAAGATGGAAGAAGCAGAATCCTAGGGAGCTGGAACCTAAACCTGAGAGTCCTCGTCTGACCAGTATGGAAGGAGACAAGTTTCTCTCCTTGAGCCTTAATGAAGATCAAGTATCTCTGGAAGGAAGATCTACCATTTCCTTCTTATTCCCAGAGATCCAGTAATCTAGGGCAGGGTTGCTCTGAGAGAAAACTTAATGAGGTCCCATGGAGTCAATATGTAAAGAACGTGTTTCGATAAGGAAAACTACAGTGGAGAAGGGAACAACAAATGCATGCGTAACTGCAGCACCTGAACTGCTGCCTTAGGAACCTTAAAGAACTACAAGATCAGCCATACTGCAGAAATTCTATACTGACCCCAGATCCACTGCCAGCAGCCTAGGAAAGAGAAAAGCTTAGGAGATGATCAACATAAAGCATTGGTTCAAAAGATCAAATGTGACCGACCTGCACATCAACCTTCAGCAGGCCTAGATTATTGCAATCTAGGCAATTCCAAATCAGAGAATTGTGGTCTACAGGGCAGATTTGCTTGATTTTAAAAGTCTGATAAAAAGCTGTCCTACATCAGAAACACATTTTTGATAAAACAACATTGGTCTCATCAGTGGCAACTGCTATACTGTGAAGTAAACAAGTGGATATGTAGATAAAAATTCTATTTTTCTTTGATCCTTCTTGCTAATCTATAACTCTGGTGCATGAAATCTGGCATCTAGTACACCATCTGGTATCCAACAATAATTCCTGTAAAGCAGTTTTAATTTAAAAAGAAAGTTTCAAAGTTCTCATCTGAAAGCATCCAAGAAAGTGCTGCAGAACACTCTATTATTCAAAGAATGACGTTAACCCAGCAAATTTATACTGCTGACACTATCCTGGTGCACTTAAAATATCTGCAAATTACTCAGAACTGACTCTCTTATATCATTATTGGTTAATAAACTGTTAATACTTTTCTCAATATGTTTTTATGACTTCTCAGTCTAGCTAAGGTCCTGGGAATTCCCTGATCTTTCACAAAGTTTCAATCCTGGACCACTTAAACTTAGATTCCATGGCCAGAAAAAATTGGCTAGGTGTTGTCACCTGCTGAGACATCTCACATGTAACTGAGGACCATCTGTCCATCCTATCCTATCTAAAAAAAAATCCTTAAAATCTCAATTTTATTTTTCTTGAAGGGCACGCTAGACTCACTAAATTTTTAGTATTCTGGTTATATAACACAGTCTTTTCCCATTCAATGCCTTCTGGATGTGGTATGATACCCTTCTCATAGTTTCATTTAGATTAGAGGAAATGGCCAAAGAGTTAATGACCTCAAAAATCACTTAAGCATAGTCTGCAGGAATGCAATTGTTGCCAATTGTAACACAATTCCTGCATGAACTATTCTGGAAGGGGGAAAAAAGGAGAATCCAAGCTATTTCTCCTCTTTAATGTTAAAGAAAAATCAGATTTGAGATTACACAAATGCCAAGAGACACCCACTCACACGGATTGATAATCAGATAATTTTGTAAGCATGAGCATGCCCACTCAAGTGACACATTTTGATGGAAAAGCAGCTTCCATAAAGCTTCTTATACCAGAAGATTCCCACTTAGCCACGTATTACACAGCAAATTAACATTTATCTATTTATTTCCAACATTTGGTATTTTTACAAGTAATTCAAGCCTGTGAGCATATCCAACACATCTTCTTCCTCTTATTTTCTTCACAACAACAATCCTATCAACTGAATTTGGCTGAGAGAGAGGTTGGCCCAAGTTCACCCAGCTGGCTTTCATGGCTAAGGTGGGACTAGAACTCACAGTCTCCTACTTTCTAGCCTGGTGCCTTAGCCACTAGATCAAACTGACTCTCATCTGGCCCTCATTTAGCATTTCATGCTCAGTATAAACTTCCACCATAGAGTAGAATGCTCAGAGATACAGATGTACAAAGTTATCTTTTTTGTAGTGTTTAAGATGTTATTTAACATTCAAAATTAATATCAATATAACAACTTCATTTACTTCTCATTCTACACTATTTCAAGATGGCTTGCAACTATTTGGAAAGTAAACGAAGCACAGCAAGAGATTAGGAATGCTTTTGTGACAGAAACTAGTCTTACTATTCTTCAGGTATTTTATAGAGTATACATTTTCCCTGACACAGATTAAACTTCAGAATACCCTGGAAGAAGCTACATCAGTTACATACAATTGCCTAATAACCGCATATATTAAGGAGGAACTTCACAAACTATCAACAAAACAGGAAGAATAAATTATCTAGCATATAAAGTGCTGTTTCCCATTCAAACAGTTACTAAGGACTTCCATTTCAGAAACATCTTATTTACATTTGTAAAAGTCTGACAAGTAGAAAGCAAATTCTCTAAGGGTGTCAAAATCTCCAAGAGATTGACACCCACTATGCCTGCTTCATCTTATCTTGTCACAGGTGAAGGAAAATATAATGTCTGCAGATAGTGGCTTTTGGGAAGCACTTATATACTACAATTTACATAGATTAACCAAAGTCCCTACCATCAGCATGCACAAAGATAGTCATGAAGGACAACATTCAGGCTTATATTTTAACCTCTTTCTCTAAGGTTGCATCATGACACTCTTTTATTACCTATTCTGTCTAATCAACAAAACCATCAAGCAGAAGTTCATGTTTTAAAATGCAAAAAAAAATCCATAATTCATTGAACGCTGTTCCTGCTGATATACTGTCGGAACTACCATTCATACCATCTTTGGTGCTGGGTGGGGTTGCACTGACCCAAACAGACTCTGTGGGAAATCTGGGAGTCCGCCTGGATTCATAACTCCTGCTATCTCAGATGAGCCAATGGCAGTCGTGGCTAGGAGGGCTTTTGCACAATTTTTTGTTCGCCAGTTGCAACTTTTCCAGGATCAAGAAGCTCTACACACAGTCACTCTTGCCCTGCACACCTCCCAATTGGGCTATCACAATGCACTCTGCATAAATAGGCTTTATGTCAAGAGTCTAAACCAGCTATCCAGCCTCAGCTACAAATGGATAAGCAACTGTTTACTTCTTCCTTCTGAGGAAGGCATTCCAGCTTGAATAGCTAGCTCTCTTTTTTGCCTGGGCAAAACACTTGGGTCCTCACGTAATGACAGTTTGTTCAGCGAACTTTCAAAGTTACGATAATGTTGGATGAAAGGTAGTTGCAACTGATTCTCAAATTTATAGGACCCAGATTGTTGGGGGGCAATACCCTGACTCTGTAAACCATTTAGAGAGGGCTGCAAAACATTGTGAAGCGGTATATAAGTCTAAGGGCGATTGCTGGCGCTATTATAGTCATCAGAGTATCTCCATGGTCACATGATCAAAATTCAGGAGCCTGGCAGTCTGCCTGCATTTATGATCACAAAATTTGCAACTCCTCCTCCCCAATCTCTGCCCTTTTGGCCACCCTACACTCGTGTCATCCCTGCTGTGTGCACTTGGCTGCCTCTGCCATCGCTACCATCCCCATCTGACCTATTTCCTCTCTGCCTCAGTGGGAAATGGCTGTAGACGTATGTAAATATATATTCATTCCTCATTCACAGGGTTGGTGTGTCAAATTAAGCAAAGAAAACTATTATGTGTCATCCGAGTGTTTTGTTAAAAACAGAGGATGGAGAAGAAGAAAACTCTTCTTTCGTGAAAAGATTTCTCTTTCTGTGCGAGTAAGTCAGCTATACTTCCCTCAGGGCAAACACGGATTATAGAACAAGGAGGAAGCTGACATGACGCACTGTGGCCTATAAAGTTTGGGGGAAATGTTGGGGTTCACTGGAGCCGGGAAAAAGGAAAATTAGGGTTTGTGTAGAGAGGGGAGACGTGCATTGGAAAAGGCAGCAACACTAGGCAAGTAAGACGAATTGCGAAGACCATAGAGAAGCTACAGCAATAACAACCATAGAAAGGAGGAAGGGAAGAAAGCACAGAAAATAAATGTTAGAGTTTTCTCTAGTTTGTCGGTGTGTAAGGCAAAGAGAATGAAACCTAACACTTTGAGCCACATAGGAGACAAAAGTGATTCGGTCTCACTCAGCCACTGAAATCAGTGCTTGAATTATCCGGCAGGGGAGAAGGATAGTAAGAAGGGGCTTGTGGCTCCTTCATTTTCTTAAGATCCTTCCCTTTAGACCCCACACTTAAATATGCAGAAGGTATGTTTTCATAATGAATGAGAAGAATTGCATATTGGGATGTTTCACTTTAATTCATAACTGCTCTCCTTTCCCCTCCTCTCCTACACCTACACACAAATTTCTGGGACATGATTTGAGTGTTTCCTGCAGCATAGAGCAAGGAGCCATTACCCATCTTCAAAATACACAATTAAATAAATGAAATCAATCTGTCTCACCAAGGGACGGACTACCATTAATGGCAGCCTTCCATTCCTGCTGTCAATCAAAAAATAAAAATACCATGTTGACATCAGCAACAACACTCAGCCAACATCAAGAAATCGTTTTTATAGAGAGGTCCAAACGCTCTCGAGTTGATAGTTAAATATTACTATAATAATATGCACTCTGGACCTGAAATGTTCAATTCTGTGGAAATTTTACTTGAACTTCTCTCTGCAACATGTCTCCTTGTGCACATAGCAGAATAACAGCGTGGGAAGGGACCGTGGAGATCTTCTAGTCCAACCCCTTGCTCAAGCAGGAAACTATACCATTTCAGATAAATGGATGTTCGATCTCTTCTTAAAAATCTCTAACATTGGAGCACCCACAACTTCTGGAGGCTCTTAAATATGTCTCTTTGGCAGTAAAAATCTATCAAGTGCAATCTCCTCAATTCCTTTATTTTGGGCTGTCAAAAGGAAACATTTCTTCCCATTACCACACATCAAACTCCTTAATTGGTAATTTATGGAGCTGTGGTATACAGCTCATTTTGGAATGTCACTATGAGTTTCAAATCCTTTTCATCATTCATTACTCTGTCAACCACTTTTCATTCTACTTAAATAAAGAACATAGTTCTCCTGTGCATCTATGTCTATTCCCAATATTATAATAATTCTGCTCATCGTTTCATAAATTATTTGGTCATGGACAACTCACAAACAGGCCACTCGACACTAATATTGTGAGTCACCTTTGGCGAGATTGGCAGCATATAAATGTAATATAACTAATAAATAAAATAAATTTCCAGGGGGAAGGAATGAAATGAGGTAGAAATATTAGGTTAGGATTTATTGTCCTTTTTTTATTCAATGTATGTCTGGAAGTTTCTCTTGAGAAACAGTTTACTGGCCTAGCTAGCCAGATAGTATTATTGTCCCAGCACAGATAGCAATTAAAAACACCTGCTAATGTTATCCAAGAAAATATTCTCCAAGAAAATATTTTTCCTCAGATTTTGGATGTTTCAACAACTGGAACTGATGAACTTCGGACAGAATTTTACAAATATGATCAAGACTATATATGATAAACAAAAAGCTAAGATAATAGTTAATGGAGAATTAATGGAGGAATTTGAAATAAAAAAGGTACGAGGCAAGGCTGTCCGATATCTCCATTGCTATTTATCTTGACATTAGAAATTTTGAACATAAATGTGAGAAATGATGTAGATATTAAAGGATTGAAAATTAGAAATGAGACATATACATTACAGGCATTTGCAGATGGACCTGGCATTTATTGTGGCGGAACCAATAGTTATAATACCAAAATTGGTAAAAAAAAAATTAGAAGAATATGGGGAGGTGGCAGGTCTAAAAATTAACCAAGAGAAAACTAAAGTTATTGTGAAGAATATGACAGAAAACCAGAAGGAAAGATTAACCGAAAATATGAAATTACAATTGGTAAAGAAGGTAAAATATCGAAGAATATATATAACAGCTAGATGTTCGACATTAAAAGAGGATAATTATGATAAATTGTTAATTCAAATTTTAGAAAGATGGAAAAACTTAGAGTTATCACTGCTAGAAAGAATTGCTACAGTGAAAATGAATATTCTACCAAAAGTCTTATTTCTCTTTCAGACGATACCAATAAGTCTGGGAAAGAAATTGTTTGATGAATTGAAAGCACTGATAATGAGATTTATATGGCAAGGGAAGAAAGCAAGAATAAAGTTAAAATTGTTACAAGATAGCAAGAAAAGAGGAAGTTTCGGCTTGCAGACTGGAATCTATACTACCAGGCACCTGCCTTAATGTGGATTAAAGAATGGATAATGCTAAGGAATAAGAGGTTGTTATGTTTAGAAGGGTATGATTTCTTATTAGGATGACACTCTTTTTTATGGTATGGCAAAAATAAGATTCAGAGATATTTCCAAAACTACTATGTGAGGAATGTTCTATATAAGGTATGGGAGAAAATTAAACAAAAATATATATGAAAATCCCAGAGTGGGTCTCTACTATGGAAGCCTTGGTACAGCCAAATTTATTTGATATGGAAAAAATCTGGACATATAAAGATATCTTAGATTTGGAGAGAAATTTGAAATCTAGGCTAGTACTGGAAAATCAGAGTATGAAACTGACATGGTGGATATATCTGCAATTAAAAACTAGATAAGATATGATAGAGATACAAAAACAGAAGAGTTTGAAATTGGCCCGACAGAATTTTATCAGTTATTATTGACTAATGATGAGAAATTGATAAAGAAAATGCATAACTTTTTGTTAGATAGAAGAATGGAATATGAACAAGTTAAAGAGACTATGATAACATGAGCTACTGACTGATGGCAGAAACTATGGGAGGAAAATATAAGGATGACTAAAGCTACAACATACAAAGAGAACTTGTATAAGATGTTTTATAGATGGCATATGACACTATGAAAATTGTCTAAGATGAGTAAAGAAGTGTTAGAAGTGCAAAGACAATACAGGTACATATTATCATATGTGGTGGACATGTACATATGCAGAAAAATATTGGAAAAAAATACATAAATGGTTACAAGAAATGACAAAAAAACAGATAAATTTTAAATCTGAACTTTTTTTGCTGGGTATACTCCCAGAGCAATTTAATAAACAATGTGGATATTTAATAATACATGTCCTGACAGCAGCTCGGATTGTCTTTGCTCAAAACTGGAAGAGTGAAAATATAATACAAGATGAAGAAATAATTAGAAAAATTTTAGAGTGTGCAGAAATGGATAGACATTGATGTTGAAGAACAAAGAAGAGTCGGTATACTTCAAAACATGGAACAATTTTTATGGATGGTTAGACAAGAAATGGAAGTAGTAGGTTTAGAAATGTAGGATGAACTAGATATTGTTTGAAGATTTGTAAAATGTGTACCCAGATGATCAATGCTGATCGGAATTTTGAAGCACTGATTTATGTGGGTTTTTTAAGTTTTTGTGTATTTTTTGCTTTTATTTTTGTTTAAAATTAATACAATTCTTATTTTAAAAAAGAGTGCTTTATGGTCCGTAAAGCACCTCTAGCTATCATAAAATGTCACGCACAGACATCTACGGTCACATGACTACATTTATTTATATTTGTGTGTAGCAAGAATATGTTAACCTCTAGGATTATCAGTTCATCATAAAGGGAAATTAAGACTCAGATGTTTCAATCAATAGGGTGGTAATCAGGGTGAGTGTGGAAGGTCCCATCTTACTTAAAGAATAGAATTTTGGGTATTCACTATCAAACGTCTGATCTTCCAAACACAGGTATGCGGAAGTGTGCTATGGCATGAACAAAGGAGATTTCTGAAAATCTTTGAAAAGCAAAGATCGATGCTCACTAGGCTGCTAAAATTACAAAACTATTTCCAAAGAGTTTGGAGTGCCCCAGCTCCACTGACAGACCAATTGTGCACAAAGGGAAACAATTCAACACCACTATTACTCTCCAGCGGAGTTACTCAACCAACAGGATCCCACAATCCAGAGCAAGGCATGAAATATTCCAGGAGGTCGCAAAGAATCCCACGGTAATGCCTAAGAAACTAAATGGCACCAGCTCTTCTAACTGTTTGTAAGGCTCGAAAGAGTCTCACTAGCTTTCTATGCTAGAAAAATGCTAATAAAATAAAATAATTATAAATTGAACTATATCAAACTTAATTTTTGTTTTAGCCCTGAACTATTTTTAGAGCGTGGCATCCTATTGGCCATATTCAAAGGCTAAATGCAGTCCTCAGCTCATAAAAGTCCTCAGCTCATAAAAGGTTCTTTGCCTCAGTCAAAGACCTTCACAAGAGAATTCAATAACCTTTTTACTTATACAGTACTTGAAGACACCAGAGGATCAACTTGCAATAAATTAAAGTTATCTTTGGAGGGAATTAATCACCTTAATAAACCTGGAAGTCAAATCAACTCTATAACTGTTATTTTATCATCACCTAGTTATTTAATGAGAAACAAGATTACAAAAAGTGGTCTCCAATTTAATGCAATGATCATTTGAAGGTTCCCCTCGCTTACTGAATCTTTACAAACTGAAAGATTAAAAGGCAAAAAAACCAAGAAATTCACGTTTAATATTCTTCATTAAGAACACATGAGCAAGGAGCCACCAAAGCCCATTTTTTAATGTAGAAGCACAACTAAATCAGTGTGCTTCACAAAGTTAACAGCTTAAACATTCAAAAATTATTCATTTCCTGCTTTAAGATTTTCAAATTATAATCAGCTCTTTGAATAACTGCTATGCATAACATAATGGCTTTAAACACGGGCAGAATTAGAATGCTAGACTGATTCATTTATTATAGACAGAAATATTCTTTGACAATGTCTGAATTATAATCATTAAAGATGCATAACCTTCCTTCTAATTCAGGTTAGAGGGGAAAAAATCCCCTTAATATATGGGGCTCATACTAGCTTTAATATTTTTGCTAGTTTTTCTTATTGAATCTGATGTGTTCTTAAATAAATAAAATCCAATCAAGCAAGACGATCGCTGTCATAGACTGATGCTTGAATAATGTACTTTCAGGCTCGTTTTGCAATTGGCAACAGAGAAGCACAATAGTACTTGGGAAATAGGCAGCAATACATATTATTTATTTATATTTCGCATTTATTATTTTTAAAAATAACTCAAGGCGGTGAACATACTTCTTCCTCCTCCTATTTTTCCCACAACAACAACCCTGCGAGGTGAGCTGGACTGACAGAGAAAGACTGGCCCAAAGTCAAAAGCAGCCGTCTTTGATGCCTAAGGCAGGACTAAAACTCATGGTTTCCTGGTTTCTGGTCTGATGACTTAATCACCAGATCAAACTGGCTCTAAAATTAAGCACATACAAAATTCATTGATTTGTGGGGGGAATGTTACCTCTGGAGCATGCCGAAACTCCTCCTGTCAATACAGGGAGTTTTCAATTTATGGCCATTGAAAGTACAAGCCAGTTGCCAAACACCTGAATTTTGATCATGTGATCATGGGGATGCTGCAATTCTTGCAAGTGTAAAAAGCAGTTATAAGTCACTTTTTTCAGCCCCACTGAAACTTTGAACGAACAGTCAGTAAACGAACTGTTATAAGTCAAGGACTACCTATAGCCCTTTTGGAAACAGCATTACGCACACAGGCTTTTGGCCCCAAATTAATTATCTGCCAGTTTAACATTGAAGGCATCAACAGAGCCAAAAGTGAATACTTGGCTAAGATCCTTGGTGATTATACTGTTGACGTTCTGATCCTTCAGGAAACACACACAGAGGACAATCACCAACTGACAGTCAGGGCTAAAATTGCTGGATATAAAATAATAATAGCATTGGACCACACTAAATAAAAGAATTGCAATTTACGTCAAGGATGTCAATAACAGTTCCAATGCCCTTCCTCTGATTATTAATTCTACCAGAATGTCTTTTCTATATCCATAGAATTATTCATTATTGCCACCATGAATGTTTATAGGCCTCCAATGGACAGCAGGCTAGATTCTGTCTTATCAGTGCCTGTGGGGTAGAGTCCCTCGATGCTTCTGGCTTTGCGGACTGGCAGGGGGGGGAGCGGGGATAGTTCCATACGAGTGTCTGACAAACACTTATTTGCACAGCTCCATTTGCACAAGCTGCATGCACATGCGCTTGGCGCTCATGCAAATGGAGCGCATGTTCACATGCTTGCACAAGCAGCGGGCAAGCATGT
>JANHFO010002984.1:71546-84783 GCA_032468095.1 Pareas carinatus | reverse complement strand
GAGCCTTCTCTGTGGTAGCTCCCACCCTCTGGAATGATTTCCCCCCGGAGATTCGTACTATCTTGGACCTTCGTGCTTTCCGCTGTGCCATAAAATCACATCTGTTTATTCAGGCTGGCCTGGGCTGATTTACATTACCTCTCCGCTCATTAAAATGACTAATTTTATATATTTTAGACTTTTAGATCCAGTTTAAATTGGTTATATATTAATTTTTGGCCACATAAATCTATTATATTTTAATTGTTTTAAATATGGTGTTGTTTTGTCTTTTGTATTTTGTGGTTCTTGTTGTTTTTAAAATGGCTCTACACCGTCATGGGTCCCTTCGGGGAGAAGGGCGGTATAAAAATATATAAATAAATGAATGAATAAATAAATAAATAATGATTATTATTTTTAAGAAAAGCAGCAAAAAAAATTGTCCACATTCAGAAGAATCTCACTTTGAATCTCACCTTGAATCAATTTTTAATAATAACAATAAAAAAATGATAATAATTATTAGAACAAGCTCCCTAACAAGATGTGTTAAAGAAACACTTATCTAAGGTGTGCTAAAGTTCAGCTAGGTAACATCGTCCTGAGCCCTTTTTTATTATTATTATTATTATTATTATTATTATTATTATTATTATTTTCATGATGGCAGCATCCTGAAATGTTCGCTCTAAATATCTAATTTAGGAATAAGGAATGAAAGCTCTGTGATACCCAGATCATATCATTCCCAACAATAAAGCAATTTCACTGAAGTCCAAACGTGTATATATATTGAATTCCCAACAATCCCATTCTTTGGTAGCCGAAAAGATTTGTCAGCTGGTAATGAGCAACCAATGATTTCATAGAAATTTTGCTTCACGCTGCCAAGAAGATATGTATTTCAGACAACTATCTAGAAGTACAGGAATAGCATCTTCTTAACTTCCTCTTTTACCACTTCTAATGTCGAGGGAGATTCAAAGTTCTGTCTCTTGCTCAACTGTGGCCTCAATTGTGATTTGATATTGGTAGTAGTAGTAGTAGTGAAGACCCTGAAGACCCACTTGTTTCAACTGGCCGGCTCGGGATAGCCGTGCCCCGATCCTCCTATGCTAATTGGGGTTAGACTATTTTAAATAGGTTTTTCTTTTTTAAATCTGGATATCATTTTATTGTTCCATTATAATCAGGCATTATTTAATGTTTTTAATATGTTTTTAGTTTATATGTTTGTATCGTGCTCTTAATTGCCTGTAAGCCGCCCCGAGTCCTTCGTGAGAGGGGCGGGATATAAATAAAAATTATTATTATTATTATTATTATAGTAGTAGTAGTATATCATTATTACCTTCTCATCTTTCCTATTACCTATTACCTATTCTCTTAATTGTATGACAAATAACTTGTTGCTTACATCTTACAATATAAAATAGTTGTTCATTTAGTACCCCATTTTGACTTGTAGATTGATTATTAGTATCCTACAACTGTTCTAAACCTATCACAAAAATGTGCCATATCACAAAAATGTATCATATCGCATGAGGAAGGTGTTTTGTGACATGATAAAATGTGTTTTGTGACATGAATGTACTTTATGATTGTGATTGTATTCATGATTACGATCGCGGTTTGTCGATTGCAGTTTATATGTACATGACAAGATTTATGATTATGAATGTATCCTATGCTTATAGGTACATGACAAGATGAATGTACTCTATAATTATGAATGTATCTTATGATTGTAATCACAGTTTATCTAATGTATGTAGGTAGATATGGAGCTTGTACACCAGAGACAAGTTCCTTGTGGGTCCAGATGCACTTGGCCAATAAATTCTGATTCTGATTATAGTGTGCCTTTGGTGTTGTCTCTTCATCTTCTTCTGGATTTGCCTCAAGTTCTTTGACCTTCTCCTCATTTTTATATATGCTTTTTATGGTATGGAATTCCATGACATCCTCTCGAGGTAGAAATATCACTGAATTTGCTGTCTTTGTATGTAGTTTAAGATTGGTTCTATGCTAATTCTTTCTCTTGTGCTCTCATTTCTGATTTTGTGTCTTCTGGTCACTCCAGCAGCTTCCCTCAAAGATTTCCTTTCGGTGGTGACTAAATTTTGTTTATGCTTTGTTGGAAGTGTCCATGTTTGGTACCGGTAACACAGAGTGGGGATGAATATGCTTTATATGAGATGCCTCTTTTGTGCCGATAAGTACTGCCTTATGTTGTAAATGCGGAGCAAGCTGTCCCAATACTTGGTTTGTCTTACTGCATCATGTTAATCTTTTCGTCCATTTTAGCATCTTCAGAAAATGTTGTTCCTAGATATTTGAACTTTGATACTTGTTTTATGCCTGTTTCTTTTAATACTATGATTAGGGTATGCTGTTTTCTTCCTGTAAGCAAGCATAAAGGAATAGCACCACAAGAACACACACACACACACACACACGGCTGAATTGGAACTGTGTCACCATTACCAATCACATCAATCCCCAAATTTCCCTTTAGGAATAAAAAGGACACTACGTACAATATATGCATGCTGAAAAACCATCCCTACATCTTCAAAATTTGTACGAAAGCAACTGAAATCTAGTATACCAAAACTTTACCATATGGTGCGGGTTTTAATGAAACAAGACTACTATGGAATGTTCTGGGATTAACATTTATTTCCTGGACCCAACTGTTTACTAAGGAATAAGAAATGAAAACCAGCTATTACGTGTTGAATGTACACCTTGTCCTGAGATGGCCTACTAGCAGCTCTTAACTAACATGGCTCAAAAGGGATATTTCAGTCATTTCTGTGAAGCAGAGAGTTGCTGGTAGGGAAGAGAGAATCTCAGTATAAACATAAGTTTAGTTAAAATATACAGTTATGTACACAGCAATTTTGATCTTTGAGTATGATACTGAAAACTCTATAGCCATTCAGATGAGATGTCTGAGAAGAAAATTCTTCATTCATTATTCAATTAAGACACGGGTAAGAAACTCTACTCTTCCAGAATCAGAATAGTTAGCTCTCTGAAAAAGACAGAGAGATCAAGATTATACAGAAATTTATCTTGCCTTAATTATTTCCCAAGGTCATTTGGGAGAGGGAGTGCTGAGGGGACTGTAATAAAAAAAAATGTAATAGAGCCTTGACTTAAAATGTAGTTAGTTTTGCAGAATATAGTGCTATTTTTTTCAGCGTGCTTTTTGCCCATCTCTGCTCAAACTCCTTTAGAGGTTATACAAGGCAGAATGGATTGATTCTATGTCTGATGCTTTCCCAGTTTATTTTCAAGCTTTGCCAAAGGCTCATTTAAAAGTCTTGTTTTTTCCTTCATTTCTCTCCCTAATTATATGGATGTCCCTCCTATTTGAGGGATGCACCAAAACAAAGCATGGTCTTTCCCCCTTTGATGACGCAAATCCATAAGACAATCCTTTCCAGTCCAGCCATGAGACATAAGACAGATATCCACATTTTTCAAAGAAACCAGCAAACGGTCCAAACATTACTATGAATTCTGCCTATTTCACTGCTGCAAAGATGGAGATTATGGGGGAAATGCCCCCCCCCCCCCGCTTCCAACAAGCATCAGTTTTGCATCAGCTGACATCTCTCTCTTTTTTTTGCAAAAGCTATTAAGATGCAGATGGGAACTGCCATCAGTGACGTCAAAATAGTCTCTCGGCAACGATCAAGAGGACCATCCACCGTGGGGATTTCCTGAAAATTTAGCATGAAAATTACCCACCTCCTCTGTAATGTCAAGATGTGCGACACTGCACTGGAATTCCTTTTAACCCATTCCTGCGGAGACGACACCTCCACTTCCTGGCATCCGTTCCCCCTTTGCCCAATTTCCTTATTCTTTCAAATAACAACAGTGGGAGGGTGAACATTCTGGGTTTATTAGCCGCTGGTGAATACAGAACCAGCTGCTTCTTTCCGGAAGAGGGAAAAAAATATGCCCACTCATAAAAATAGCTCTTAACTCTTTCCCACCCAAAAATGAGATGCTGCACAAAACAAAATGAGTTTGAGGTTATATAATTTCGCAGCAGCTACATGAAATCCGATCGAGCTTTTCATTAAGCATGGCTGTCCGCTGAATGTGCAGAATACTTAGCAATTAAAATAAATGAACAAAATACCGAATGTGATAGGAGGGGAAATACACAACCGAGCAAAGCTTGTGCTGAACAGTAAAGAAAGTTTCTAATGTTATTACATACATGACAGCCTTTAGAAAAACAGATTGCAGACATGTCCATCCGCATGCAAAAAAAGATAATACGAGCTTACTTTGAACGTGCTAGGCATGCTCACTTCTAAGACATCCAAGAGCAGAGTTTTCATTTGCAAAATGACAGTTCTTAGCTGAGTTACAAAGTGCACTCAAGGGACCTTCTAATGGGAATGAGTCTTGAAATGGAGAGAAGCAGAAGCATGCAACAGTAATTCAGTTTCTTCCCATTCTTTCCTTTCCTGAATTTTAGCTTCAGGGGAATAAGAACAAATCCGAAGAGAACATCCACTTGCTAAAGTTATTTCCATTCACTTTTTAAAAAGCCATCCAACCGAAGCAACTCTGCATTATTTATTTATTACTTATTTATTTATTTTTTTCGAATTTATACGCTGTCCCTCTCCATAGACTCAGGGCGGCTTACAATAAACAATATAAAAAATTAACATAGCTAGCAACAAATAAATAAATTAAATTATAAGAAGACACCACTAGCTCATAAATTAACCTTCTTTAGACACTGTAATGTTTCTTCAGCATTTTCATCATCTTTTTTGATTAAAAAGTACAATTTTTATTGTACTTATTTCAGACAAAGATATTTTGAGGATTTGCCAATTAAACACTTAAGTAAACACACCCAGAAAAGTTCCAAGGGAATTCCTCCTAGGCAGTCCAGTTCACTACGAAACAATAATATGACCATCATGTCACACAGGTAAAAAAGCCAAAAATGCATCCATTTTATCCCACCATGTTCAATGACAGACAAATCTGGCTGACAGCTCGCTCCAATTTACCTGCCATAGCCTCTGAATCTGTACAAACCTATATTGCAAAAACAACCTCCGCCCCCCCCACCCTTACAGCATACCTAGTCAGAGTGCAAAATTCAGAATGAGAAGGGGGGGGTGTAACAAAATGCTCGCCTCATCCTCAAAACCAAAGGAAAAACGAAAAAGTGCACAAAATTTCCTCGTCAGAGTCCAGCAAGGAGAGTTCCTTCATGACACAAAAGAAAGGAGTGCGCTTATGGGGGAATTCCCCTTCTTCCCTGGAGGTGAAAGCACAGCAATAACCAGCAAAACTGATGACATGAAAAATCACCCAGACCCTCTAAGTCTGAAGAAGAGGCAGCATAGAGGGGGGAAGTCATGGAATCAGATATTCTTCATTCAGAAGAAAAACCATTCACAAAATCCTCGCCCGAAGAGCAGGAACCCCCATCGCTGACGTATCATGATAGCCAGATAGCTGCACAATAGATTTGCAAGGATTGATTTGTTGCAATCGGCACAAGATTTCTCTCTTTCTCTCTCTCTCTCTCTCTCTCTCTCTCTCTCTCTCACACACACACACACACACACCATTCCAAAATCATTAGTGACTTCATCCTAAAAATAAACTCACCCTGATGGAAACTGCAACTTCAAGTAGGTCACCTATTACCCCTTCTCAACAGGGACCTCATTGCCAGGAACAGTGATCGGAGGAATCATGCCAGGCTCATGATTCTTGGAATCCCCCACCCCGCCCCCACTTCCGCGTCACTGCCGTGTCTGTCTTTCCAGCCCCCAGTGGGGAGAAAAAGAAAAGAAGGCTCCTCACCACTTGCTATAGCAGCTAATTACTCCTGACAAGCCATTCAGAAGGAAGCAATTCTCAGCTGCTGGACGAGATGGCATAGAAAGCTCTGCCAATGGCAACTTCCACACACACACACACACACACACACACACACACACACACCCTCTCTCTCTGATTCAAAGATTTATGCAGAATCGCCTCTGCAAGGCTCAGGGTAAGCACTTTAAAGACACAGCGCCCTCTTTTCCCACCCTAAGAATGTCAATTATAGAAGAACAATCAAATTAGGGAGGGAGGGGCTGCAAATGTGCTTCCTCAGAAGGAGAAAGTTCTTGGTGCAGCTGAGTTTCAAATCAATAAGGATTTGTATGCAAATTTGAGTCTGTCTTTAATTTTTTTTTTTTACATTATTCTTCTCTTCCCAAGTAACTAAGCTTGGTAACTTCCATGTGTGGACTTCAACTCCTAGAATTCCCTAACCAGCCGGGTCACTGCTGAGACTACCAGAGATGGTTTACAATCTGTAAGATGGCTAGATTCGAAAAGACATGTGCACATGAATATAAAGGCTTCCTGCCAAGTTCCTCCTTTATAACACACTTCCCCAATTTGCAAATATTCTCTCAGTTCACACAGTCCATCTTCATTGTGTACATATACATGCCCATATTGCTATTCCCTTTAGTGGCAAGAAACATCATGTGAAGTATACCAAAAGGTAAGACATAGCAAGCTAAAGAAACTACAGATGCATCAGCATTCAGGAGAGACAGAATGGCAATAAAAGGAGCAGGATCAAGACAAATCAGCTGTAATAGGACCTAAAAGTGCAGCTAAATTGGTCTCATACATTCTAGTATTTTTAATTGCATCGACAAGAAGAACTAACAATAGCACTCAGACTTAGATACCGCTTCACAGTGCTTTACAGCCCTCTCTAAGCGGCTTATAGAGTCGGCTTGTTGCGCCCAACAATCTGAGCCCTCATTTTATCAATGGTGGCTAAACTGATAAGTTGAAGGTTACCTGCATTTAGAATATATTTAGAAAGTGGATGACATAAAATCCTTTCAATTATTACTCCTTCCTTGTTAAGGTACATGAAGTGAGGCTTAACTAAAAGAATTTCCCAAATAAATTACCCTATGTCCCAACTCCACCACATCCATCAAAAGCAGACACAGATATACTGGTTCACAATACAGAATACTGGTATGATTTTTAACCATAATGCTAAAACAGCTTACATTTTCCCTACTAGGCATAGATATCTGAAATTTGGAAGTAATTGCTACTAATGTTGGGGAGAGAGGGAAGAAGGAGATTGTTATTTTGCAAGTGTGATTTTGGGGTCCCTACGAATATTTTAACTCTCAATTTAATATATTAAGTGACTGTATAAATTTCAAAGACAAACAAGTGAAATAAAAATTAGCAAGTGGAAAGCTTGTTTAGACCGCAAGGTTTTTTTTTAAAAAAAATGAAAAATAAAATAGGCCTTTCCTTTAGTTCTCTCTCTATAAAAAATAATTCAGTAACCTTAAAAAGGGTGGAATCCAGCTGTCTCATGGTCTGCCTCTTCTCAAAAGAATGTGCCAGAGAATTTAGATCGTCTACAGATTTCTGCTTCCAGCTCCTCCTCTATTTATTTCTGTTGGAGAATGGGAATAGGGGTCTTTTTCAGCTATGGTACCATGATTGTGCTGCTGAGTGCAAAGTATTATTTCTATTTGGGAGGGAGCCTATTATAGTCTGATACAATATAAATCTTTGGATGTTAATGCTTGAATACTGCTCTGTTTTAGCAGAGGCAAAAGATTATAAACTCTATGCAGTTAAAAATATTCAAAGTTCTTTTGACTGGATATAATCGGTGACATTACACTTTCATTGCTGTGAAATATACCTGAATCAAAACCAAGACAAAACCTGAATCAAAATCTCTCAGTTAAACAAAAGGAGAATCTTATACATTTGAAAACATGATCAGAATCCCTGGAAGGCTCAATCTAGTCAAAACAAAATCAAATCCTTCAGAGATTTCAGGAATCTCTTGCCACCACATTACCCATTATCCAAACATAAACAGAAATTTTGCATAAAATCTGAAATATTGGATTTGGAATCGCAGGCCCATTTTTTCAAAAGTAATTGCTTATTTCAGTTTTCAGTGCTCCATTTATAATGGAAGGGAAAGGTGTGTGGGGAGGGGATATACTAAAATAAAGGAAAGAGGAAAACATGCAAAGTTTTTAACAAGAGATTAAATCTTGTCCTCACAGAGTTATATTGATTAATCTTTCCACTAAGTCAATTAAAAAACCCAATTTCGATGTTAAAAGGACTGGATACAATTAATCCAGCCAGAATTTTGAATCACATCTAACAGAGTCTATCAAAATAAATCAATATTTTAGCAATGCTCAATTCACAATAAAATCCAAAAAATTCTTCACAGTTTGATAAGGTTCCAGTTTCATTTTATAATTTAACGACACATTAAGTTTTTAACACTTGTTTTTCTTTTCAATAACATATTAACAAATAAGAACATGAAATCAACTTACAAATATTTGATTTATTGGTCTTTATAAATCTAGTTATGTTTAATTTTAGTCAATCTCTCTGTCACAAAGTTTAACCAGGCATGGAGCACAGTACATTGTATGACAGCTACTGAGGCAGTATAATCTTACCATTCTAAATATGTTTATTTCCTACTTTCCCTCTCTTTGTGCGCAGAATAATACAATTATATATATTCAAAGCAATGATTCATCAAAAATCTTAATTATGTGCTTTAAAAAGCTAATGTTTTAGGAAAGGTAGATTACTTCAAACTTAATTGAAGTGAAACACTTTTATAATTCAGAATGATAAGTATCCCCAGTATTTCAGCATTCCTTTCTGTGTGTGCACATATACACTTTACAGAAAAACACCTGAAACTTCCTCTTTACAGACACCTTTTCCTCTATAGCAAATGTTTTTGAAACTGTGTTGAGATTTCTTAAAAAGATCTATGGTTTCTCAATTAGAAGTTCAGAAGTTCGGGCTAACTTTCTTTAAAACAAAACAAATCCTTGTAAGCATTCTTTTGCAACATAAAGTTGGTTGCTTTCCAAAGAATGAATTGATTTAAATCTAGATCAGTGTTTTTCAAATTTTATAATTTTAAGATGTGTGGACCTCAAGCTCCCAAAACTGTGAAAATTGAAGTTCACGCATCTTAAACGTTGCCAAGATTTTTTTAAAAAAACACATCAATCTAGATGAGCTAAACCTCTATTAACCCTAACATAAAATGCCATCCAGCACATAACAAAAACCAGCCTGACCCGGACAAATTTAGCATGCTTCTATAATATTCACTTGACTAAGAATCTGGCACTTCCACAATCTGCAGAGGTTTCTGAATTGACAACATGATATGAAATAGCTCTCCCTGGTGTTTAAAAGTCAAGGGAAAAAAATTGCTCAAATGTATCATATGTACTGAAGTACCTATTCTCAGAAAAGGAGATGGGACAACTCGCCACCGCTGACTGGCCGCGGCCACCAGGGAGCTGTCATCTCGTCACGGGGCCACCTGGCCGCATAGTTTTTGGCCGCTGGCCATCTCGGTACCAGGAAGGGTGGTGGAAAAAGGCAGGGAGCAGGCAATGGCTTCCTGATCCCAACATCCCCTTTCCACCCCCTGTCCCCTCCTTTGAATAGGCAAGGCAGAGGAGACAGAAAGCCATTGTCTGCTCCCCACCCTCTTCCACCACCCTCCCTGGCACCGAAATGGCCAGTGGCCAAAAACTATGCCGCCAGGTGGCCCTGTGGCGAGATGATGACCCCCTGGGGGCCGCGGCCAGTCAGCAGTGGTGAGTTAGGGTAGACCCCTCAGAAAAGGCGGGGAAAGAAAGGATAATCACAGCTGACAACTATTTCTAAATACTACAGAAAACTATACATGATTTTAATGCACTATTATGAGCTAAAATACATATGCAAGATAATACTTATTTTAGCATAGGCATATTAATTTCATGTTAGTTTGAATATTACTTAGAAAAATATTCAGTCAAGCTTTAATACTGTTTTCATTATGTAATGAAACTGCAGTCATCCACATCTTCACAAGGGAGAGATTTTTGTTTTTTCTCACATACATAGATGTGATACAGCTTATCCCTTTATTAAAGGGGGGAAATGTTTTGCCCTTTTAAATAAAAGACAAAAGTGAGTGCCTTAAAAAGACAGGCTGCATGATTTTATAACCTCTTGGGAGTCCTGAAATTCAGGATGTACAAGGCTCCTTAGTGACTTCAAATCAAAAACTCAGCACTTCCAAGAAGCAACGAAAGTCTACAGTTTTAGCTGCTCCTTTTTTCATATTCTCTGGCTCTTTTGTAACATGAATGGGGGCTTCATCAGAAGCAAAGACTCCACAACATTAACGTGTAGTAATATTTCATTACATGTTAAAAGCATCATTAAAGCAACTTTAACCAGCCACTTGAGCATGTATGAATGCCTGCTTCATCATTAAAGTTTACAATGGAACTGATCTCTGCACATAAATGCACAGGAGTAATGCATGTACACAGCTCCATGCCTGTCAGATCTAGTAAAGCAAGAAGAGTCACCAGCTGAACTGATTCACACTTTCATTTGTTAATTCCATGTAACCCTTAAAAAATAAAATGGATAGGTGGGAAAGAATTGTACCATGCTACATACTACAGTCATAAATGTTATTCAAATGGCAGTATTCATCCATGAATGTTCTACAATATGGTGGTATTTTCAAGTTCTAGATCCCAGCTTGAAAATATTTTAGGTGCCAGATTTTTTGCCTCAATTGCAGTGACAATATGTGATATAAGCATTTAAAGTTATTATGGTAGTGCTAAAACTGAAGTACAGTTTAATTTAGTCATACTTTGACCCTAATCAAGAATACTCAAATTTGAAGGCAGTTTCTCCATACAAAACCCAAGAGACAATTCAGAACAGTCTCCACCAAATTAACACCTTTATTATTTTTGTTTGTCTCAGCTATAGAAAAATAACTTCTGCTCTCATCTTTATACAACTTTCTGAGTTTAGATCTTAGATAAGCAGAAAGCTCCCCTCATAATCCACCCAATGTCTGTCCTATTAGGGCCAAATTCCTTAAGATGATTAATACGGTTATTCTGAAACTGCAACCATTTTGATCAAATGCATTCTGGGAGTTAAATTAAAGCCTCTACACTGCACTTAATTCTAATTAAGAATTAATGAATTCTTCTAATTAATGAAACTTAGGGGGTTGCTTACATGTATGATAGAACTGAAGGCAGAACATCTCTGAAGCTAGAATCTACCTGCTCACTAAATACTAAAAGGACAGTGATAATAATTTTGCATCGTTTTTTTTTTAAAAAAACATGTATTTAATCAGGCTACTGTCATTAGGCATGTGGGTTACAGAACTGTTTAAAGAATTCAAGAAAGAATAGCTTTCTCAAAACTCTGTAGAAATATAAACGAATATCTGACAAATTTTGAGTGGAAACATGAGGAAGAGGCCTTCATTCTACAGTGGATAGGATGATAATGATGATATGACAAATTATAATCTTGCAGTACAATGAAGCTGTCCTGTAAAATCTTTGTAGCAAACTGAATTGCAGCCGGCATCACCTGGCTGAAAGTATCAAATTAATTAATCTAACAATCCACTAAAAGAAAATCGTGATGCAATGCCAAACGTAGGTCTCATCCTACTCTTGTTTAGGCAGTTTAGGACACTTTTATACCTCAGAACGCCCCTCCTAGCTCCTGTAATATACATCAATACATCCAGTTGAAAACTGTGACAAGAGTAATGGGCACATCAAGCAAGAGCAAGAAAAGAAAGTTCTGAGTCCAATGCCAAAGATTACCAAAAAGTAGGAAAATCAATTCTGAATCTTGCCTTTTGCACTCCCTTTACCTATGTTAAGTAAAGACACGCCTGACTCTTGAACAGAGTTTAACTCCTGAGGACTAAATTGGGTTACAAAAGTGATCTCCCACCACCACACAAAAGTTACGAGCTTTCATAACATATATGATATTTAGAACCCTCAAGGGTAGGGGGAAGAATGCTAGTTTCAATAAATTTCCTTTCCTGTTTGCCCCAGAGGTTACTCTTACTCATCACAGAGAACCAGGAAAAAGTCTATTTACCAACCTGTCCTACACACTGAGTCATAATATCAGATGAAATTAATTTATCTTTGGTCATATAAAAAGGGTAGCGCAATGTGCTTTGAGAAGGAAAGAAAAAAGTCCAGGAATTGTTTCATACCTTCATACGTAGAGGGTTATTCAGAGCACAGCAATAATAATTTTGGCTGCCTCACTTTTTAAGCATCATTGCAGAGAATATGTGTCTCTTCTTTCATATGTTGTTGCTCTCCCCTTAAGATTTTAGCACAACATACCCAGGCATTTTTGTTCTCCCTCTCTCTAAATTGCTGGAGCAGTTTAATATAGGCCAAGAGAGATCTTTACAATCCTAATCTGCAGCACTTGCAATGTTTATTTTCAGTCTTTGTTTAAAGAACAGGACTATGCACTTAAGTACTTCTTTTAATGATCACATTTATCCCCAGCAATAACTCCAGGGCGAAGAAGCACAACTCATTACCTGAATGACAATGAGCGAGTAGATTATTCCTCATATACCACCTGGCTGAGCTGTACCTGTCATATGAAACAATTAATTTAGACCCAGCAGGTGCATACAATGGAAATTGGGTCATTCATGCTTTAGATTTATAAGGAAGAGGTCTCTGTCATCAGGAAAGGCAAGTGGGTTTGCTTGGTGCCAAAAGCTTTTGTCAAGCAAGCCCCTGATACAGTATGTGTGTATGTGGATTTACTGTGTACACACACCTATTTTCCCTGTTAATGTCTACTCTCATTCTACAGAGGCTGCTTGTTCTTAGGTAAAAGTCAGATTTTTCCTACAAAAAAGTCCAAAGCAATAACAAGACATGAGGATTTGTTATTCCACATCAAGACTATTGTTGCTGTCTTTTGATTCTGACACACAGCTGTTCTTCAATGTCTCCAGCTGTGGCAGCTTTTCTTCTCACACCCCACTATAAATGAAGAGATGGGGGGGGGAGGAACCTCAACAAGCTAGGATTTCCCTCAATGCCAGTTATAGTCTAACACTTGAGGTCATGCCCCCCTTTGCCCCGTTTCCCTCCAGTCATTTCAATCAGTCCTGTTTTTGATTGTAGCAAGTGGGGGGGGGGAATCAGTTTTTGTTTTGTTTCAGTCTTGGTATATATGAGGTTTTATGGTATACTAGCTGACCCGGCCACGCGTTGCCGTGGCTCAGGTTGTGTGTGTTGGAAGTGCCTGGACTGGAGATGGCATC
>JANHFO010002983.1:22371-34213 GCA_032468095.1 Pareas carinatus | reverse complement strand
CTCCCCGGGGATGGTTCAAAGCAGGACATGAGTTGCCATCGTGGACGGTCACTGGATTGGGGGGGGGGAAGCTGCCCCCCCTCCTGTTGGCAACTGTGCTGTTTTTCTATCAGGATGGCTCCCCCCCCCATCGGTTAGACACCGTCCTTCTAGCACTTTCGCCCCCTGTAATTCCGCCCTGCCAAAATTTTATTTTTTAAACAGAGAATAAGCAATATGTTATGCATGTCCTTCGACACAGAACAAGAGCAAGTTTAGGAATGCGTTTGCACACTTACCCTGGTAAGACTCATCACAGAGATTAGAAAGATAGCCTTTTTTTAAGCAAGACGAATAGCTATATATCACTGGAGCTCCTGTGGTTTCGCCTCACGCTTTATTTTTGAACACAGACAAAAGAAAGCAAAAAAAAAAAAAACAACCTCAGGGCCCATGAATGGAATCCATGTTGTCTTCATCGTTTCCTGTCCGGCCGGCAAAGGGCCGGCTGCAATTCGCCCTCCTCAGCTTCCTCCCCCTCCCCTCCGCCTCCCCCTCAGGCGAAAGAGCGGGCAAACCTCGGTCCGGCCAGAGTTCCTGCGCAGTGCCGCAGCCCCGGGTGGGCTGGGGTCAGGGCCGTGGAGGGACCCCCGGGGCCGGCTGGTGTTCTGAGGGAGCTTCCCCGAGGGCAGCCTCCACACAAGGAGGCCCAGGGTGGCCGCCTCCCCGTTGCCGCGTTGGGCGCGGAGGCTCTCGAAGCCGCTGGAGCTGCAGCTTCTGGGAGATTCCCCCCTGGCGGCAGAAGCCCTCGGCTCCGCTTCCGGAAGGGCGGGCCTTGCTTGCGCTTTGCGGGCAGGCCTGGGTGGGAGCCGTGGGCAGCGGTGAGGGGAAGCCCCCGAGTCTCAAGGGGATCCCGTAGCTCTGGGAGCACCCCGGTGTGGCTGCCGGCATCGGGAAAGCGGCTTCCTTGCGTGGAAGGCCGCATTTAGGATTAAGAACAGGGTGGTTCCGATCGGTGTTCAGCGTGTGGAAGGTTTTATGTTCCCCGCTTATGAAGAGCGCGGCTCCATCACGAAGCCGTCACCGGCCAGTGTCCCCCCGCCCCTGCACGGCCACCCTCACTTCCTCGGGGCACGGCCCGGCTCCCTCGTCTCTCCTGGCGAGGCAGATCTGGAGCGGAGACCCAAGACTGGGGCCCTGGGTGCGGGAATCCCCGTCGGCTCAGAGCGCCGGGCCTGCCGGACGGCGTTTCTGTGGCTTTGGTCTTACTCCGCAGCTCATTCTGTAGCCAAGCTCGTTTGCTGGAACTGCCCCGCTGGAAGGCCCTCCTGCCTGCGGACGGGGAGCGTTTCCCCGCCCTGGTGTGTGTATGTGGGGGGGGGGGGCTTGGTTCCCGTGTGTTTGTGTCCCAACAGTGGTATCTCAGGGCTTAGTAGTATCTGTCTTCTTCTTGTCTCCTCACCTCGGTTCAGCACACACACGCACACACACACACACACAGGCACATTCCCTAAAATAGTGGCAGCTTGCAATGTTGAGGGAGCCCCTCCTCGACTAACCACGCCCACTTCTTAATGTCCGGCACCAACAGCCACCCGTATGGAATGGACTTGGCCCGGAGGAGGGGGCCTCATCCGCCGATGGCTCAGGAGCAGCTCCGTCGTGGCGACCCGTTTTCCTTTTAGAATATCACGATCATCTCCTTGTGTGTGGGGAACTTCCGTTCTCTAAACAAGTTTGTTTTAGATACGTAATATATGCACCTAACTTGGATAATCTGGTAACCTTGGAGTAGCAAGGAGAGCATCACCCAAGTCTTCCACGCCAGGCTTCCTCTGGGTGGTTTTCCACGCTTGCCTTCAAGGCGACCGCGGGAAGTCTGCACTGTGAATACATGTCGGTTCGACGTGGAAAGCAGGAAGAGAAACGCGGACTAAGTCTAGCGGCTCCCGGCCGTCCTGCTGCCGCTTCAGATGCAGGGTGGCGATTCCGGGGCGCCTGGAAGGAGGATGCAAGGCCTGAAGCCCAGGAGAGGGCAGGCCGCCTCCGGCCGCCCGCTGACCTCTTGGCCCTCGAGAGTCAGTGGGCCCTTCTGGAACTGTGGCCTTCAGCCGGCTTTCTCTTCAAGGGAGGTCAGCATTTCATGGAAGAACATTGTCCTACAGGTTGATTGATTTACCAAATTTATAGGGCCGCCCATCTCACGGAAAGTGTCTCCGGGCCGCGTCCAACGGATAGATCATCTCAGGGTTGAAACAAATGGAAGGTGGGGAAGCTGCGGTTTTCACACGGAGACATCTGCGGCTCCGGGAAGCCACGTTTACATGTTTGTTGTTCTCTCTTGGGGGTGGTGGTGGTGAGAGAAATGGGGGTGATGCTCTTAGGTGAGGCGGGCTGAGGGTCCGGTCCGACCTACCACCTTTCCCAGTCTCCCGTTTTGGGGAGCAGCCCGGGCTTCCATCCTTCTGGGCCACCCGTCCTCCCTCAGGCTATCCAAAACTGTGCAGGTGAAGCCGTGTCCATGTCTGCAGCCCAAATTTCAGTTCTTGAGAGCGAATCCGTGTCGGGCCTGGGGCAGAGAGTAAGCAGCGCCTCCCCGATTCAGCTGCTAAAACGCTTCCGCCAAGATCTCAGAAATGTTCCTGGGTGGCAGGATCTCCTGGGTCCGGCATCTGCAGCCAGCAGGCCCTTTCAGAGAGGAATCTCTAGCGGGGGGCCTCAGGAGGAAGAAAGACCCGCACCCGGATCCTACCTGGGTCCGCTGAAAGCACGGCTGGTCGGCTCAGATAGCAGCGGAACATCCACCTTTGGAAAATCCAACACGCCGGGGAGAGTCGCGATGCCCTCACCCCCCTCCCTGCCACGTTTCTTTCTAGAGCTGTTTACTGTTGCATCCTTGAGAGAATCGTCCCTCGGCGGTTCAGGTGTTTGGATGTCAAATTGGTACTTCGCGCTACACGGCAGAGAAATCTCTAGCCGGCTCGGTGATAAATGGAGCGTTTTGCAGATCGAGTGAGAAGTGCACATAACAGCTTTTTTTTCCCCAGGAAGAGAGAAGATTTGGGTAAAGTGTGTGTAACTTAATTTTTAAATACTCCATTGCGGATGAATGCAAGCCCAGGTTTGCCAGGGAGTCAACTGAGACCCCCAAATGCAGCCCCCCAACCCAGAGGAGAAGCCGTCTCCTAGACAGAGTAGCCTGGCCCGTCATACACAAAACTCTCGGGTGTTAAGCGGACTGCTGAGCGCATTTGAGGTACAGTTAAGGGTGATCGCAATGCTTAGGCACCGGCGTGTATCAAGCCACCCTCAGCTGTCGTCTACCAGATGTGCGAGGCCTGGAGCTTTTAAAATATTGGGTGTCAGTTCCCCGCACATCTGGGGGAGGTGCTGAGGCTGGGGAGATTGCAGAAGAGTTGGCCAGAATACAATTTGCTTAGTGTGTATGATGGTGGGGGAAAAAACCCGGATCACAAAGAACTGAACGGGAAGCTGGTCAATGCACTACGGTTGGCTCAGTTTGAGACAACAGCACCACATTGCAACCATTTCTGTGCTTCCATTTGTTTCCTGTTGTTAATATGTGACGGATGTGGACTTCTGGGCAGTCTCTCCTACATCTGTCAAGTGGGTTCTTCCAGGAGGTGCCCTGCTGAAGTGAGACACTCACGAACAGCCAATTCATCCCCATGACACCCAAGTTGACCTATTGAGTTCTTTTGTGATCCCATCCTACACACCATCTAAATTTGTATTACATAGATAGGAAGACTGCTGTAGGCAGCTGTGGCCTGTTCTGTTTTGGTCTCTCTGGAACCCGGGGTTCTAATGCATTTTTATCCTTTGGAGTCCATCGTAGTCTTCCTCGGTACTTCTGGAGGTGCTTGCCCTGCAGCTTGTTCAGAAGAAGCGTTGAGCGGGCACATCTGGTGAGCATCCTTGTATGATATTCATATATCCAAGCACCTGCTTGTTGCATTCGTGTATTATGCATTCTAGATGTACATGCGCATCGACGTAGGTGTTTAAACACACAGGAAGTCTTTACTGGACTCGCTTTACTAAAAGCTTGAATTAATATGGCAGTCCTGTCCCTGGGGGCTCACCGGAACGATCCATTACATGTCAAAATCAATACACGGTATTGATGTCACCCGGCAGCTGGCATACACTGTGCGAATTGGCTACCAGAAGTGGATCATAAGCATTTTCAACCCACAAAGCAACAGTTATTGGTTTTAAAACTCAAACCGTTAAATTAAAATATGCACCCACACTCAAAAGGATCGTGAATGAACAATTTGTTCATCCGCAATTGTAGACGTTGTTAAAAATCTTACTTTGATAGTGGGATCTGCTCGTCTAAAACATGCAGGATTCAGGTGATAATTTGGTTTGTTTCTCTGTTCTGTACACTCTCAACAGCAGTTTTATCTTCATCTGCATAGTTAAACCCAAATGCATGACTAAGCACTTAATACTGTATAAATAATATTTTGAGACATATCTACAAAAACGAACCCACAAATGTTTGCTTTAAACTTTTGTTGATAGAAGAAAAAGTATATAATGACTACTATTGTCTTCAAATTGTATTGTATTTTTCATTTTTGTTGACTATAATGAGAAGAGGAAGAAGAGAAAGAGAATGAGAGAAAGATGCTAAGGGAGGGATGGAACCGAGTGCTTGCCTATGTTGAAATGTACATACCTGTCAGAGAAAACACGTGCCAAGTATAAAAAAAAATGTACAAAATGTAAATACCTGAAAAATTTCATTTTTCTAATAAAGATAATTTCTGCCACTTGATATGAAAATAAGGGGGAGGGAAGGAGATCTCTGTCACGGTGGTCTTTCATTGTGGTCTTCTCCTGTATTCATTTCTTGCACCTCGAAAGTGCCTGAAAACGCTGGATAAGAAGTCCCAGGGGCTTCTGCGTGATGGGCTGGGCCCGCTTGAATGCCCTCTGGGTCCATCCCATCATTTCCCCATCTTGTCAGAGCTCTACCTTGACTTGTTCACTAGAGGTGCAGGGAAGAACATGCTGAGATCCTAAACATCTAAGGCAGAGTTTTTCAAACATTTTCAAGCTGCTGACCCTAATATATGTTGTTGCGCCATGGCGGATCCCATTCCCACAACATTTCCCCCATTCAACTCCTTTCTAATCGACAATTCATGAATATTGCTTTCTCCAAATTTTGCTTGACCTGTCTGCAGACCCCCTGGCAACCTGCCACGGACCTCACGGGGTCCACGGACCACAGTTTGAAAACCTCTGATTGAAGGTTTGTGTAAGCTAGTCTGTAAAATCAGGAATGTGTGGGTCCTGCAAACCCTGGGTCTCTTCCCCCGTGAGCCCCAAAAAGGTATTTTCCAGTTCATAAGCTTTGGAGGAGTGCTGGGAAGCCAATAAGAGAAGGGTCAAAGGATTCTGGCAGCAGCGACGCCTCCAGCAGAGACGGGCCGCAGTGTTCCTAGGTTGGAGAAGGACAGCCGGCGGCTGCTGGCTGTGTTTGGGGGCAATGTAGTGGCTTTCCTGATCCAAGAGAGCAGCAGGAAAGATCACTGGTCAGGGGGAGTGTCCGGAGCTCCAAACTCTCAGGTGTTGTGCGGCCGTTCTCCTGCCAAGTTGATTATGAATTCTAAAGCAATTTCACCAAGAATCAAAGAAGAGTCAAAGAAGGTGTTCATAAAATGCAGCCCCCGCCGATTCCCATGTCTGTGGAGTTTCTCAGTCATCCGGGTCAAGGTGCTTTTTCAAGAGGCAACTGGGCTTCCTTTGTTTTCCCCTGAAAATGTTTCCAGTCTCATTCAAGAAGCTTTTTGGATGACGAGGGAAACGTTTTCAGGGGGGGGGGGAATCAAGAAAGTCCAGCGACCTCTTGAAGAAGCACCTTTGGGGCCATTGATTCCTATCTTCTGTCAGACGTTTCCCCCAAAGGTTTGGCCTTCCAAGACTTTTTTTTGCTATTAATGGTTGCGTATACACTGGAAGATAATTCAGTCCCCGCGTTCACAAGAAGGATGTCAACAAAAGCTTCTTTGGGCTAAATTGTTTCTGCACTTGATTGTGCAGGGAAAAATTATGTTCGATGTCCAGCTGCTCCAGTTTTTCTCCTTCCCACTGTGGCAGACAGGAATGACTTAAAAAGGAGCATCATGGCCTTATAGATCTGCCTATAAAAAGCGACACCTTTTCTGCGCTTGTTTTTCACCAAAGGAGACTTGAAGCCCAACCACCACAGAGCCAAACAGAGTTACAAAACAATTCGCAGGCTGTTGGCTCCACTTCATGTTTACCAAAATAACCATTTGCAGAAAAGAGACTACATTTCCTCTCCTGCATGGAAAAAACGTGCTTTCTTTAGCTGTGCTGATGCAACCCAATAAATCATAATGAGATTTGTGGCTTAATTTGTGAAAACCAATTACTGTGGTTTGCAAACGACATTTTAGGCTCAGCGTGTTGCATAAACCGAGTCTGCTGCGGTTCGTTTTTGAAACAGTATTTAAGCAAACACGCCACCCTTGAAAAGGGGGAGGAGCTTCAGCCCCAGAGGGGTCTTTTGCCGTATTTCGATAACGGTGGAAGCAACAAAGCACAAATTGGAACCGGCTCCCTGATTTCTTCAGCAGTCCAGATGCTGCCAGATGTTTGGAAACAGAGGAAGAATCGGCCATTCCAGGCCTGAGATATTCCTATTTGCCTCTAACGGGAGAAACGGGCTCGCCTTCCTCCGGAAGCCAAACGGGTCAAGCACAGGGAAAGCTGGACAGTCCAACACGTAGGAGAAAAATAATAATTTTCCTCGAGTGAAGCTTTTGTTGCGGCAGGCACAAAAGCACCACTCTCTGGCGGGGCATCCAGTTTTGGAGTTTCTCCTTCTTCATCCTGTCTCCAGTCTTAATGGAAAGTTTAGCATTAAGCATATCACCGGTGAGAAGAACCACATCAATCTTGGGATATAAAAATAGTGGCCGCCTGAACAAAGGACGGAGCAAGAGGCTGGCTCACAATTGGGGCGGAGGGAGGGGCCTTTTCAAATCAGGCCGCGTCGCTGTCCAGGTGCTGAAAAGACCCAACATTTGAAAAATGGGTAACCCTCCAGATGGCCGCGTGTTTTATTTTTAATGAGCGGAATTGCAATTTTTGGCAGTTTAGTCCAAAGACATTTTCATGGTGCTCGGTGACATATGCTCCCCTGGCGATGCCCGGAATGCCACAGGCGTGTCTGTGGCAGATTTGAACCAAACACTTGCAGAAATGGGGCAGCAGTTTGGGAACCTGGAATGGAAGCAAAGTGCAGGTTGGAGATCAGCAGGTCCAGCAAGGAGGCTCCGGAACTGGGACACCGGCTGGAGGCTCCAGTCTGGAGGGCTGCTTGGTGCTCAGCTGGACTTGGTGGCCCAAATGACTCCTTCACAGCGGTGACCCCAGGAGGCCGGAGGCTGTTGGTCCCTTGGGTAGAAGAGATGTCCAGCCCACAGGTCGGAGGAGCCGCTCCCCAAAGACTTTAATGGGGCCCAGCTCTCCTTGATGGCAAGGAGAACTCTTACTTGCTGGCCACCAGTAGACACAGGGTACTGGTCAATGGAGGGCCCTCCTATCAGGACATGGAGCTGAAGAAGAGCTGACCTCACCTGGCCTGCATTAGAGTCTGCAAGTCGGGCATCTTCTGTGGTGAGAAGCCCAAGGGCCCTCTGGAGTGTGCTATGCAGCAACCGAGCTCCTTGGATTGTCCAAAGCTTCTGGTTGCCGCGGATTTTGAGAGGGAAGGTGGACAACCTTTCCAACCTGGCAGGGCCAGGAAGTCCCCAGAAGTTGAATTTGATCCCCGAAAAAGTTTTCTCTGCATCCACTTTTGCATTTCTTCCCGTGAGCTCCTCGATCGAAGGGAGCTTGCCCACCCAGCAGTTCCGTACAAGGCGCCGAGACAGACAATGAGCCAATCAATGGGATTGTGGGGAAGGAGAGCAGCTGCAGCTGAACTCGGCACACGTCTCTCTTTTTTTTTGCACCTTGGGATTTAATAGCCTCCTCTTTTGAAATAAAAAGGACGCATTTAGAGCATTTCCACCTCTGCACGTGCGGCTTTGAAAAACCCCGGCCCCGACTTGGAGACGGAATGAAAGCTGCTGAATAACTCGTCTTCGTCTCCTTCGAGTGCTTGAAGCTCAATTGGGCCCGATAAGATCAGCCGGAAGAACCTTCAGCTGCCGTTCAATCACCTCTCGAGCGATTTCCCATTAGGCGCCTCTGGGCCTCCCGCCGCGTCCGCCCCTGTCCTCCCCCATTGTCCTCAGCAGTCGTGCAATTCTCTCCGGTCGCCCTTGTGTAATTGTTGGGCTTTCAGCTCCCTGTCCTCCCTGATTCATTGGCCTCTCCCGGAGCCCTTCACAATGGGCCTGTGACAGATTGTTTTGCACACCGACAAAAAGAGCGTCAGCTGCTAAATTAGTTCGGGTGGGCATAAATCCATTCCACGTGAAACGAGGAGCCTGGTGCAGCTGCCGCTTTGGGAGTCGAGCGCCAGGTGTCTCCGCTAAGCGAAAGCCACGCCCGTCCCCAGGACCGACCGGGCTCCCTTTGGCAGCCCTGCCCGGATCCGGAGGGGGAAGAGCGGACCAGCCCCAGCAAGGAGGGGAGAGGCGCGTGGTGGGGCTGGCGGGGGGCCAGAGGAAGAGACTCGCTCTTGAACGCGCCACCTTTTTTGTATTGTGCAATAAACTGGCCTCCTCTTCTCTCCCGAGAACCCGTCCTCCAGCAAATGTCACGGAGGTTCAGAGCAATTGGAGTTGACTTTTTGATTTCTCCCGGGACCATTGTGAACTTCCTCCCCTGCTGCTGAACTAGGGGGCTGTTGGGCTCCCCTCCGCTGCTCTACAGACCCCCTGCATCGCTCCGACCTGCCAGTCAGCCTTAATGTTGGCTTCAGCATGCTGCGTGACCCCAGCCAGTTGGGGCTGGTCAGAGGGGATCCTGGGGGCCCCACAGAAGGGGGTGCAGCCCCAGACCCCACCCTTCCCCGGCAGAGTCCGGACAGGACAGGAGGCAAAGGAGAAACAGGCTCCAGGCTGAGCTGGGGAGAGCCACTCCAGGACGCTGAGCAGATGGCGGCCTTTCTGCCAGAGTGAAGGCGGCCTGGAGGGGCAGACGGGGGGGGGGTATGCGCGTCAGGTCCTCCGATTAACTCCCCACCAGGCCCTCCAATATCCGGTGGCCCTTCGAAGCCTTCGGCCGGTGGACGGCCTGCGTGCGAGCTCTGGGGGCTCCCTGCAACCTGGGTCCCCTCAAGGGTGACAGCTGCTTCTCGCCGATCTTCCTTTCCTCGCGGCTCCATTTCCCCCTTCACTGGTTTCAGCTCCGGGTGCCGAGGGAGGACACGCAATTAATCACTGGAATCTCCGCTTCAGCCCTCTGCAAAACCGCTATTAATTAAGATAACCCATCAGTGGAAAAAAAAAGACCATAATGAGGCATATTGAAATACCCCGAGCTTTGAGAAACACGGGAAGAGGCCACGAGAACTTGGAGGTGTGTGTGTGTGTGTGTGTGGCTGAGCTTCGGCAAATTCATGGCAAACGTCTAGGAGGTTCTGACTCAACAGCCCCCCCCCCCACCCGCCAAGGGTTGATTTGGGGGGATGAAACAAAGAACGCTCTCCGAAGTTCCTGGAGCTCCTGGAGAAGCAGCGGGCGATCGATCTCGCCTGAGCTGAGCATAGACAGATAACGGCCCTTGTCCCAGTTGGCTTCCGCCTTGAAGTTCTTCCCTTGCTCCGCTTCCTGACCCCTGCAGGGGAGGGACTGCACCCTCACGGCTGGGGGCGGGACACGTTTCCAGGCTTTCAAGCAAACGTTACTTATCCTCGACCCAAGTTTGAGGTCTGGCAGCTCAGGCTGAAAGGCCCAGTTTCCAAAAGGAGAGCTGGGTCTGGCCAAAAGGGTTGGATCTCTCCCCAACCCCCCCCACCCCCGCCCAGATTCCAGGAATTTAGTTTCCTGGGGGGAAAAACAAGCCTTTTTGAAGTCAAGTTCAGATCCTGATAACCCCTTCCACTGTCTACTGCCTAAGCTTAAGGCCAAGAGACCATGTCCCGCCCCTCCTCAATTTTTACAGGTGGGTTTTATAGGAAACAGAATGTCGCTCTGTATGTGCATGCGTGAGAGAGAGAGGGGGGGGGATATCCTCCAAGTGAATCTTTCCATCTTTCCCGTGAGAACCACCTATGAGTCCATATAAAGTCCTGTCTCATGGGCGGAAGCTGATTTCTCCCAGTTCTCTTCCTTTAAAGCAGAGCGATGGCGGCCCATGGCCCTCCAGATGTTACTGAACTACGCTTCCCAGCAGGCCTAGCTCCCGGGGCCAGTACTGAGGGATGCTGGGGAGTGTAGTTCAGCGTTCTTTGCAACGCCAACCTTATTCTGCCCTGCTTTCTTAAAAGTCTGACATTTACCCCAGATCACCCTCTTTCCCTGAAAATAAGACCTCGCCAGAAAATAAACCCTAGCCCTGATTGTTTCAGGATGCTCGTCTTGAAAGCCCCACCCTCAAAACAAGCCCCAGTTCAGATCCTCAGCCAGACGGAGGCATGGAGTGCCGTATTTTCCCCTAAAATAAGACTTAGCTGGAAAATAAACCCCAAGGCATCGTTTGGAGCAAACATTAATGTAAGATCCGGCCTTATTTTTGAGGAAACCTGGTGTCACCACCCCCGGGCCTCCCCCTCCCCCTCCGCGTTGAATGTTCCCATAGCTAAAATAATGCAAAATGGCTCAGATGCCGGTCATATCGGGGTGAACCTGCACGGAAGGCCCCCCCCCGCCTGGGCCAGCTTGGCTGGGAGGGGCTTCGGAGGCGGTGGGGACAGACGGGATTTGTGCCGCCGGAGGCCGTCGCCCCTTGCCCGCTGGTCAGCGGCAGCTCAGGGGGCACCCGAAGCCGGCCCCGCCCCGGGCCCTGCCCCTTCCTACCCAAAGGAGGAATTTAATCATCAATCCGGGCGCTCACTCTAGAGCTTTGCTGAGCTGCTCTTCCAACTTGCCGCAAATCATCTTAAATGAAACTCTCACAATGGCACCATCAATCCTTGAGATAAGCAAAGAAATGCAAACATTATATTTATTTGTTTATTTTTAGAAGGAAAAACAGTGGAGGAAAGCAGGGTGTGTGTATGTGTGTGTGTGTGTGTGTGTGTGGGTCAAACAGGGGGGCCTTCCGACAATGGTCTTTGCTTTATTTATTTGCTGCAAAGCTGCATTAATAATATGCGACAGGGATGAGAAGTTACTTACCTGCAGCAGGAAAGGCTCCGCAATCGAGTGTTCTGCAGAAGCCCATCGGTGGCATGTGAGAAGGGAGAACGGGGAAAATGTGCAGGTATTTTACAGGTAATTTATGTCGTTTCGGCTGAGCGAGCGCGGGAAGCTGAGGGTGATATCTCACAGATGTCTTCATATCTGGTAGTAGAAGTGTAGCTTATTAGGGACACAGGACGAGAGCGCCTCTTTTGAAAAATTTCCCCTGGCATTATTACGATGGAGCTTAGCTCTCCGCTGCATTTGTCTTTGGGTGTTTAGCTTCCTTTAAAAAAAATCGCAAATAATCCTTCAGAAGTGGGGAGAGCACCAGACGGCGGCTCCTCCGTGGATTCCGCTCCCAACTCAGGGGGGAACCATCCGAGTTTAGAGCCGTTTTTCAGGCCACCGGAGACCTTCCAGGGAGCCAGAACGGAGGGCGTCCCCACCCACTGAAGCATCCCAGTGATGACCCTCTCAACCTGATGGGACAGCCTGGCCAGCATTGGCCCTACAGCGGGGTCTCTCAACCCCGGCAACCAGAAGAGGTGTGGACTCCA
>JANHFO010002982.1:64526-84143 GCA_032468095.1 Pareas carinatus | reverse complement strand
GGTCGGTGATGGTACGAATTTCTGGGGGGAGGTCGTTCCAGAGGGTGGGAGCGGCCACAGAGAAGGCCCTCCCCCTGAGGGTCGCCAGCCGACACTGTCTGGCCGACGACACCCTGAGGAGGCCCTCTCTGTGGGAGCGAACAGGGCGGTGGGAGGTATTTGTTGGCAGAATGCGGTCCTGTAGATAGCTGGGTCCTATGCCATAGTTACTGGGATTATGGGACAACTGGTGGTAAAGTGAAAGGAAAGCAAGTAAAACACTGGTTTGAAAACCTTCAATCACAGCAGCTCAACTTTTGTTCACATTAATAGAAAGTAAAGCCTCCTAGGAAGCACATACAGGAAGTCTACTTGGCAACAGTACCGACAGGAAAGAGACTGGATGCTGGTAGAAAGTCAGAATAAAAAAAAGGGGTGGGGAATAAGAGGATTCCACAGAGATTCCTTTCTCTCTTTGGGGAAGTAATTCACATCCTTTTCATGCAAGGAAATCCAAAAGTCAGTTGTTAACATCTCCAAAGAAACCTGGGAAAGATCTTTAGTCACCCTAAAAAGCTACAGCTCATCAGTGTAGATTATAAATTGATCGAGCTGATGGTCTGATTCAACAAAGTTTGACCAGATCACAATTCCCCCTCCCTCCTTTTTGTCCATGTCTTTCTCCCCACTTCATACTTGCAGCTCCACTTCTGTAACCAGGAGCATAAACATGTCATGCAGCTCCTGGATGCTCCGCTCCAATTTCAGGATTTCACTGTGCCTGGTTTCGATCTCATTCAGGGCCAGCTTTGTCACTTGTGTGTCCTTCATGAGCTGCACGAAAAAGGTGAGGCAGATTAATCCCTTTGGTTAGAGAGCCTTTCCCTCCTTTCAAAGGCCCCAATATGCCGTTACTCACATTTGAAATAAATACTTCCGTCTGACCGCTCTCCAGCATCTCATCCAGCTCGTCATCAGAGACCACCGTGCTACCAGCTGGAGGGGATAAGAACACAGTTGTCGATACCAATTAGCGAGAGGTTTTTCACTCTTCTGTCAGAAATGGAAAATGACATTCAAAGTCTTTTTTTCCTAACATTCTGACACTTGTTTTGCCCTGTGAACAGATTCCAGAAATTTAGGGGCTCTATCTGAAGCATAAGACCTAAAGACCTAAGTCAAGGGCAGCACTGGAATGCCGAGGTTATTGTTCCCGTGCTGGCACCACAATGCCCTCTCATGGCAAGCTCTGCATAGCTGAAAGGCAGAGAAACCGTCTAAGGTTAGGGTTAAAACTACAACTGTGTTATACAATCGGACAGCTTTGTTGCTTCTTTCTTTTCTTTCCATTTGCTACAGAGATGCTGAGATGACTGTGGTTATGATTTTAAAAAGTTTTTTCAACTGTCGATTCTAGGAGTTTGGTCCACATGGTTTTAAAGTTGTCAAGGCTGAGAAACTGTGCTTTAAAAGATGGCAGATTTTTGTGACCTATCTGAGGGATAATGACTTGGGCTAATATACAAATAGCACACATTGCTGGAAGGCTTTATAAAGAGGTGGAACATAGGAGATAGCCGTAAAATCTCTTGTAAAATTATTCCAGGAAGAAAACATGTCTGACAGAAACTATCAAACTTTCTGAAAAGGGTCAAGCATTTAACTGTGATCTCTCCCTTTTATCGCTTACATTGGATAGGTTTCTACTTTTCTCCTCAAAACAGAAATCATGCTTTCGGTATTCAAGAAATCAAATGGTCAAATGGGCTTCAAAGGGCCCAATAGGAGACCAATGGCTCATGCAGCTTTAGGACTGAAGGGTTTCAAGAAAAGGTTTTGTCTGGGATGGCATAAGGACTCCCGTATTGAATGAGAAGACCTTCAAGGTCCCTTCCAGCTCTATGATTCTAGGCTGTCCTCCCTGCCTTAAAGAAATTAGATACTGAGAATGAGGGTCCCAGGTACAGAACTATAAAAGAGGCATTTACCCTTTTCTTGTGGGTCTGATGCCTTCCCACCTTGCTGGAGAACACCCTAGCAAGTATGTTCTCCCAGTTTTGGTTGGCTGATGCTTGAAATCAATGACAAAGAAGTAAAGGTATGTCTAACTTCTTTCTTATGAAGGTTCCTAGTGAACGTGTCATTTTTACAACTGCAAAACCTGCCAATGCTAGTTTTTAGGTTGAACTTCACAGGAGCAAGGTGCACAGTTGTAGCTGCTGTGCGGAGTATGCCACGGCCTATCTTATCTTTGACTATATCCAGACCTACAAAAAGCATCACAGATGTATAAACTGAATTTAAATTACTTAGGGCAGCTTTAGGATTCTGGGAAATTATGTGATATTCTTCAACTGTGGAATTCATACTTCTTTTCACACACGAGCATCCAAATTATTATGTTGATGGGGACATGACAGCAAAGCACAAAATGGAACAGGCTGGCAACGAAATGCTTCGTTTTCCTTCTAGAATGTTCCCTTAATTTCTCAGAATGTATCAATCAGTTGTGGTTGGAGGTCTTTGTGCTGTATCAGAAGTATGACTACAATTGTTTTGGCCAATGTACTTCCAGGAATTGCTCATCAAATGCCTGATCAGTTCATCTGGTAGATAAATTGAACACTTCGAGGTAAAAATTAAATATTCTCTGGTCATCCTATTTAATATATTCCCAAAACTTAAGTGGGCAAATATCAAGGTTACATTACAGTATGTTTCTTGTCTCAGGCTACAGGGGCCATGCACTTTTTAAAAGTCGCTCTAATTCGCTTTTCAAAGAAAAAAAATCTGTGTTTAAAATACATAATGCACATTAAATTTGCATACTAGTTTTTTTCTGTGGCATTTTTCTATTTCTATATTCACTGACAGCTAAGAGTAAAAAAACCAACATTTTCCCAGCTAAATTAATGAGCATTCTATTCATGAAATAGAACACAACATTCCTGCATTTCTTCTATCTCTTTAAAGAGAAACAGTACAGAAAATAGGATATCACATTTAAACATTCTCCCTTATTTATTTAATGTATTTTTATATTGCTTCCTACCCTGAAGCATCTGGAAGCAGTTTACAGTAAACAAAGCGGCTTCTAGAGCAGAATCCCTCACCCGCTTCAAGCTCTGTGGAATGGCAGACTGGGGGGGGGAGGAGATGGTTCCGCGCAAGTGGCCAGCAAGTGTGTGCAGCTCTATTTGCACAAGCAATGTGCACATACTCCAGCTGCTCATGTAAATGGAGCGCTTGCAGGCATGCACTGCTCGCACAAGTGAGGATGCAGGCGCATTCGCTTGATGGCCACTTCCGTGGCTTAGTTGCAAACCCCTCACAGACCATTAGTGGGCCATGACTCCCAGGTTGGGAGTCATGGCTCTATTCTAGAGGACAAAATGGTGGATTGAAGATGGCTCTGTGAAATGCGGAACTGACAATCATGACAAACAATGAAGCACTGGTGAGTAGACTGGCTTTGTCAACCTCTCCAGGCAAAGAGAGAACAGGTTATCCCCACGCTAACTGGGACTTATTTATTTTATTTATTTATTAATTGGATTTATATACCACCCTACTCTCGAAGGACTTGTCTTAACCATAAAATATCCAGACGACTTTGGCTGTCACAATCTTTTTACAGCAGGCACATGATTTGGGCCAATTCTACAAAATGATTTGACATTAAAATGCAGTATTTTTTTGCTTAAAAAAGGCAACCACAAACACTCACTAATCTGTAGATGTCGTTTGATGCGCTCCAGATTTCGGTCTCGGTAGTCCGACTGTATGGAGTTGCATTTGTTGATGAGATCCAGGAATTGCTGGGAGAGGATTCCATGCTGAAGCAAATATGTAAAAAATGAGTTATTCAGACCATTTCTGCCTCCTCACCTTGCTTCCCCATCAAGGGAACCAACCACTTTGCTTCTCACCTGATTTCTCTTCATTCGGTTGTTGAATGAATTTCTGTTCTCATCTTGCTCTTCCTTCTTTGGTTCAATTTCTACATAATTAAAAATTGGCTATAATTAGCTTGTAATGCTTATTTCAAGAAAAAGAATTAGAGACTAGAATATGATTTTTTTTTCAGAGCGTCAGATACTAATTCCCAAGCTGAAGAGCCAAGATACATCTCTCTTTGATTTCCTCATAAGTTGTGCACACTCACTCTTCAGATGGGCTCTAATATCTTTTGCCAACTCCTTGATCTCCTCACGTAGCTTTTGTAGGTCTTGCTTCACATCTAGAAAACACATTGAAAATTCAAGAATTGTACTATTTTTCATCATATCCAATTCCTGCAAGTATTGTTACTAAGCTATCACTGCCCTCCCCTTTCCCTTGGGAAACTAATGATGGGAGCAAAATTATTCCTCATTTACTGACAGCAATAGGGACCATCAACTCAGTTAAGCAAAGCAGTCACAAAGGGAAAAATCATGTGACCATGACTGCTTATGATTTTACAAAGGACATCCGTATCAAGTGACTACCATGGCAACAGAGAGAGAGGTGCAAAGGCTACAAATGCAGGCGTCAGTCACAATGTTACTTTTCATTGTAACTAGGAATGGTTGTTGGTCTGAGGCAGTTGCTAAACAAGGACTACCTGTAATTCATTGTAAGTCACACCACTTCTTCCTGAACAATTCTGCAAAAATCGGTCTCCTTTATGCCTTTGCTGAAAGTCTGATTCATAACTGTTCCTTTTCTTCTGTACAGGTAGTTCCACAACTGGGACTCAGTTTTGTTGCTAAGTGCCACAGTTGCCTAAGCAAAATATCATGTGGCCACAGTTTACAATTTTATTTCTACCTTTGTTAAATGTTGCAAGCCAGTTCTGAAATGCCAGAACGATGATCACATGGTCATGATGGTCATGCATGCTAGGATTGGTTGCAAAACTTTATGATGTCATGACTTTGAATGGTCACTAAAAAAGGAAATTAGTGAGGACTACCTGTATTTTAGTTACTTCTCTTCAGCAGCCTCTCTCTCCAAACATCAGTTCTTCGATTTCTACTAAGAATTCTCTGCCAAAATAATTTTCAGATACTCTCCCAATTCCTACCCTACTCACAGCACAAATTCCTTATTTTTAAAGCTATCTATGCCCAAGTCATTTTCTTTCAGTTCTTGTTCTGTCCAACTAGGCTGGTTTCTATTTCCGATTCTTACTTTTAACTGACCAAAGGTATCTTGCTTTTTTGATCAACGCCCACTAATCTTCTTGCTGTCTCATTTGTGTAAGTCTCCTATTTGAAGCATGTTTCCTTTTTCCACTAATTTCTTCTCAAAGATGGTATTTTTGGGTCATTCTTATTTATTTATTTATTTTTATACCGCCCTTCTCCCCGAATGGACCCAACGCGGTGTACAGCCATTTTAAAAACAACGAAAACCGCAAGGTACAGTAGACAAGACAAATACTATATTTAAAACAATTAAAATATAATAAATTTGTGTGGCCAAAATATCTTTGCTTTGTCATCTTAAGCCTCAATCCTAGTTTTAGAAATGGATTGCATTTCAATTAGTCTTCCCTTTGTAATTTTGAAACATTTAATCTTGTCAGCAACAGCCTGCAAGGTGCCACATACATTTAAGTCACAGGGCATATACGGGCAATTTGAAAATTGACCGTTGGAAACCTACTGTCATCAGGGATTGGTGAAGCCAGGATAGTAGTCTGGTTTTTCTCTAGTTCTTTCACTTTGCTTTCCAGTATCTTCAAGGTTTCACGGATGCCACGTGTCTATAAAGGGGATAAATGATATGAGAAGGTCGGCACCAATTACTGAATCCTGATATCTCAGAGAGCTCAGAAACATTGACAATATAACTGGTTCTTCTAGGTTAGTGATGGCGAACCAATGGCACATTTGTCACAACTGGCACGCAGAGCCATCTCTGCTGGCATGCACACCTTCATGAGAATCGGGCAGGTGGCCTGCTTCCAATGCGGCTGCAACCCTGGCCTCTCCCAGCCTCCATTTTAGGCCTGAAAACTCTTCCTCTTCCTCCCCCCCTCATTCTCTCTCTCTGTGTGTGTGTGTTTCTGTCTGTCTATCGTTCTCTCATTCTCTCTCTGTGTGTCTGTCTCTCTCTCTCATTCTGTCCCTCTCTCTTAAGCAGAAAGAAATATCACACTAAAATGTGTAATACTCAGATAAGCTTCAATTATTTTGTAATAATTAAACTAACTTCAATAATTTTGCTACAATTAAACAACCTTTAAAGATTTTGTTATGATTAAATAAGCATTTATGGTTTTAAGTATTAATTTTGTTATATTAAATAGGTGCCTTTTATATTAATAAAATGGAAGTTCTGATCATTTTACAAATGTATCCTTAAAAAAAAATCATATTAGTGTTCCGCTGGATTTTAAATTATGAATTTAGTGGTCCCTGAGATCCAAAAGATTGGTGACCATTGGCCTAGTTTGCCCTTAAAGGCTGGGGGGCACCAGGAAATGTGGGGGCTTCGCCAGGGGGTCGGTGGGGGCATGTTGCCGTGCTGGCACTTTGCGATACATAAGTGGCTTTTGGGTTGTAGTTTGTGCACTCAGTCTCAAAAAGGTTCGCCACCACTGTTCTAGGTTCTATAGGTTGTTTTCAAAAGAGCATTTCAGAAGAAGAAAATAATTATAGGTAGTCCTCACTTAGTAACTGCCCTTTAGCAAATGTTCAAAGTTACTGTAGCACTGAAAAATTAACTTTACAACCTTCTGTCCCTCTTATGACTACTGCAGCATCACTTCATAGTCAAGCAGAACCAATGGAAAAATAGTCGCTTTATGTCTTGCTTAATGATTATGTCATTTAGTGACAGAATTGCCGGTCTTTGTGGTAGTTGTGAGGTCTACCAGGTAACAAATTGGGCAGAAGCATGTTTGTATACACTGATGATTTTATCTTCTTTCAACAAGTATCAACACATACCATACCACTTTCAACTTGACCATTTTTTATATTTCTTTTTTTTTCTATTTTTGGTAAGCATCTTATTAAGATATACTGTATACATTCATCTACTTTAGTTTTCCCTTATTAATAACCCACAAATGTTCACTCCATTTCCTATTAAATAAAACCTGCATTTTTAATGCATTACTATTCAGATCCATTCTTTCTTTATACAATCTAACATTTGCTGCAAATCATGAGTTCTCACTTAACACCACAGCAAAATCTGCATACAAGAGTACATGCACGTTCTCATTCCCAAACAGCATATTTTGATCGACACTGCAGGCACGATACTCCTTATATAATTACTTATAAACAAACAGAGGGATTTCTTATATCCTGGTCACTCCACCATATCAAATAAACTAAGTACTAAGTATTCAGTTTTTCTCACACATCTACTGTATATCACCAGGGTGAATTTGATTTAAATCGAGTCAATTTAAATCATGATTTAAATCACTAGTGAAAAGACTAGATTCAAATCAAATTTATTTTAATTAAATGCTTTTGGAGTAAAAATCTATCTAAAGATAGTTTTCTATTTACAATACATTAATAATGTAGTTTATTCAGCATGAAAAGGAACTTAGTTATGTAGCATGAGGCTCTATATTCTGCAATATTTATCATTTTGGTAAACTCATTCAATTCCTCCTCACACCTGCTACAGATGTAATTCTCTTCAAACAATCATACAATTTGTAGCATATATAGATGGAATAAAGGAATGTTCCTGGACTTTGTTTTATCTCGTGTTTACTTTGAAATTGTGTAAATGCATCAATGCAGTGCATGTTATCTCAGCTTGCAGAACTTGGATTCACTGAATGAGTTCACCAAAAATATAAGTACTGCAGAATATACAGCCTTATGCTACATAACTAAGTTGCATTGAATCTGCATCCAGATTCTTTTTGTTAACACCATTCTGTGGACTGTGGCATGCAGCCAATATCTGTTTTCATACACACTCATGGCAATCCAAGGATACCGATACATAATTGCTAACATACATTTAACTCATTCATAATCAAAACCACACCTTCCCTTTCATGCATATATTCATCACCATGGCTCTTGCAAGATCACATCCAAGACTCATTTTCTACTGCATTCTTTTCCCTTTTTTTGATTTCATTAACAGCATAACTTTTTTTTTTAGTTTTGGAACATTTGGGCAAATATGCTACAAGTGGCAACTAAAGTCACTATTCTATATTACAGTGATGGTAAAAACCTTTTAGACAATGAGTGTCCGCACAAGTTGCGGCTAATAAGCTGTGGCTTGTGATGTCATTGTCCGGCGCCACTACTCTCTTTCTGAGCATGTGCATGATTCGTGACATCATTACTCCTTTCTGAGCATGCTGGGCACTGGGGTGATGCTGGGGTGACTTGTCTCGTGTGCCAACAGAGAGGGCTCTGCGTGCCCGCTATGGCATGTGTGCCATAGGTTCGCCATCACTGCTATATAAGGTTTGATTTTGATCCTGGAAAACTATCTTGCAAGCTAACAAACTGTTGCCTTCATCCCACCAGTTAGGAGAGTGATACAGTGTGCCAATAAATTCAAGATACTATCGGACACTGGTCAAAAGAGTTTTAGGAATTTTTCAAGTAATTGGTATTCAAAACAAGAAAATGCAACTATGGCTATAATTCATGTCTTTACGATCCTATAAAAACAAATTATCGAGACCCAAATGATGTAGGACTTTGAAAGGATCCTTTTCTTTCCTCTCAATGTATTAGAGCAGTGGCCCCCAACCTTTTGGGCACCGGGGACCGGTTCTAGGGAGAAAGCTTTTTCCACAGATGAGAGGGGTGGTTTTAAACACTTCCTGCATCGCGTGAATGGGGCTTGGCTTGTTTGCATGGACCGGTTGCTGGCATGCGTGGACCGTAAGTTAGGGACCCCTACATTAGAGCAGGAAAACAATGTTTTTTGCAACCCTGGAGATATCAAGCAATCAAACAGCATGGTGTTGTGGTCAAAACTTGGCTCACCAAAGGAACCAAATTGCTTTGAAGATGCAACATAAGCAGATTAAGCATACAAAAAACTCCAATGTACATCAGACTTCCGACAAAACACTGGTTGCTTGCTGAGCAGCCCTGAGGAAAAGCAGAATTACTGCTTATACACCTTTGGCCTATTACATTTCAAAGACCAGATGAAGAAAGAGGCTGACACGGAGTTAATTACAGAATAATGTTTGAAATGTTTTTGGCAACCGGGACTATCCTACTAGGTCAGCATGCTAGCCATCTTTGAGATACAGTCAATGAATATAAATAATCTGGGTTATTTGGGCCACTGGTTCCTGTCTGACTCTCTCCCACCCACCGTCCCGGTTGCCACCCAGGATTGATTCAGCTTGCTGTGAATGTTTTATTTCAAGAGGACTTTAAGCAGTCCACAAGTAGGAAGAGGGAGACATCTTATAGTATTGGTAGTGAATGCAGTCAACATGTTTGAGTGGATACTTTTAATCACTACGGAAAGAGAAATCAGGGATGGTGTTTTTACAGAAGACAGGAAAAAAATTCCTTCGCTATTATTTAGAATAGAATAATAGAGTGGGAAGGGACCTTGGAGGTCTTCTAGTCCAAGGGTCGCCAACCTTTTGGACCTCAGGGACCACTACATTCATAATTTTAAATCTCGAGGACCACTAATATGAATTTTTCTAAAAGGTACATACATTTGTAAAATAATGATCAGAGAATTTCCATTTTATTTATATAAAGGGCACCTATTTAATTATAACAAATATGTATTCAATTATAACAAAATCATAAATGCTTATTTAATCATAAGAAAATCTTTAAAAGTTGCTTAATTGTAGCAAAATTATTAAAGTTAGTTTAATTAATACAAATTAAAAATTTTTTAAGTATTATACATTTTAGTGTGATATTTGTTCCTGCTTGAAAGAGAGAAAGACAGAGAATGAGACAGAAAGAAAGGCAGAGAGAATGGAAGAGAAACAGACAGACAGACACATCTACATAGAGAACTTGCGGTCCACAGATTGGCGACCTCTGTTCTAGTCCAACCGCCTGCTCAGGCAGGAAACCCTATACCAGTGGCCTCCAAACCTTTGAGCACTGGGGACCGGTTCAATGGAGAAAGGCTTTTTCCACAGACCAGAGAGGGGTATGGTTTTGTGTGCTGCCAGCATTCCTCAAATGGAGTTTGGTTGGTTTGTGCGGCCCGGTTGCTGGCATGCTGCTGACTGTTGCCGGTATATGGACCGAGGGTTGGGGATTCCTGCCCTATACATTTCAGACAAATAGTTGTCCATTCTCTTCTTAAAAACTGCCAGTGTTGGGGCATTCACAATGTTTGGAAGCAAGCTGTTCTACTGATTAATCATTCTAACTGTCAGGGAATTCCTCCTTAGTTGCTTCTCTCCTTGATTCTTGTCCTGCTTCAGGTGCTTTGGAGAATAGCTTGACTCCCTCTTCTTTGTTGCAGACCCTGAGATATCGGAAGACTGCTATCCTGTCACTCCTAATCCTTCCATTCATTAGACTAGATATCCCCAATTTCAGCAATCATTCTTCATATGTTTTAGCCTCTGGTCCCCTAATCATCGTTGCTGCTCTTTTCTGCACTTATTCTAGAGTCTCAACATCTTTTTTATATCATGGTGATCAAAACTGGAGGCAGTATTCCAAGTGTGATCTTACCAAGGCATTATAAAGTGGCTATATATATTATAAATGTATATATGCATGCATCCACAGAGAGAAAACAACACAAGTGGATTATCAACCCCTCAAGTGCTCAGAAAGAAGATCATGATACCATTTGGAAGAATTCATCAGTAGGATCAGGGGAGTTATTGTGTTTTGCTGATCCACGGTGTATGACAAGAGCCACACGTTCAACATCTTCATTGTCCGACTCATCATCTTTCTGTGGAAAAAAAATAAACAAAAGGAAATCAGGTACAGCATGTCTGAGAAAGCACACATACCTCATGTGTGGCAGGTACATGTGACCACAGGGATTCTGCAACCCAAGTGCAAAGACCGGTTATAAATCACTTTTTTCGGTGCTTTTGAAATGTTGACAGGTCACTAAGCAAATAGCTCTAAGTCAAGGACTACCTGTAGCTGAATGCTACATTATCTGGACTGTCAACGGATGCAGAAAATGTAAAAGTCTTTCCAGTCATGCAGTGCCCATCCGATTTCTGAGGTCCAGATAGTTTAGCCCAGAGTCCCAGGCACTTAATCTTTAATTTAGAATTTGCTTGTAATGACTGAAATGAAACTGAATTTGAGTTTACTGTATTCCTTTTTTTGGCTGTATAGGAGGTGGCTATAATTTGCAAGGTTTGTGCAGACTTTTATGCATGGATTCAATTTAATGCTACTGCTTAACCAAAAAAGTTCATCTTGCTAACCGGTGCTTTTAATGTATTATCATTTTATAGCAGTGGCTCTCAACCTGTGATTTGCAGGGGGGCGCGCACAATTATGTCATAAGGCTCCCCCTCCCTAAGGTTTTGAAGAAATGCTTTGATTTAAATCTTGAGTTTTAAGTCTTGGAGGCCCGTAGCCATGGTCTGTGGCCACAAAGGGTATTTAAAGAGGATCTGGGATGAAGTAAAGATTGAGAACCACTGTTCTATAAAATTTGAAGGGAAAAAATGTATCTATAGCTGATTTTTTTCAGAGTGAACTAGACCACAGGTCTCCAAACTTGGCAATTTGGCATGGCTGGCTCAGAAATCTGGGAATTGAAGTCCACAAGTCTTAAAGTTGGCCAGTTTAGAGACCCCTGAGCTATACAAAAAGAATTTTCTCCCTTTGAAATTCTGTGTGTCATTGCTATAACCTGGTGGTTATAATCTCAAATTGTGGTTGCATCAAATATGTCTTTCAGAGGTCACCAAGAATTGGCACAGCACCTTCAGAACTCTCAGGGAATTATGAGTTTCCAAAAGTTAACAAGTCTCCATTCTCAAAATGTAAGAGAAAGTAGTAGAACTATTACTACTATTTAATTAGAGCTAAATGCTTCAGCCAATTAAAACTTTAACAGTGTATTATAATTATCCAGCCCTGTTTAATTAGTAGGGTTTTGCTTTAAGAACCACAATTATGTTCTGAGAATAGTTGAATCAACTCTCTCCCTCCCTTTAGAAATTTTTAGAAGGCTATTGACTAGAAATAAAACTATTTTTATCTTATTAGGAAACCAGGGCCCTTTCTAATAAAAAACCACAAGCAGCTGGAATCAGCTCTCTTCTAGGGTAAAAAAAAAATCACATTAAAAAAATTGATGTTTTAAAATAATCATAGATTCAGTTAGAGCAGCCATGTTGAACCAGTACTTAATAAATTACTTATTCTGCTACACAGGGATTGAAGAATTTTGGAAGATTAGGCAAAGTGTAGAGAGCCAGTTTGTGGTAGTATTTAAGGCATCATAGAGGTCATGATTTCTAGTCCCATCCTTAGCACACATTTACTTGAGTGACTTTGCGCCAGCTATTTTTGCTCAGCCTATGAATAAGGCAATTCCAAATCACTTGCCAAGAAAACTGCAGTGATTTCTCCAGACAGTTGCCAGGAGACAAGACTGAGTCAAAGGGACAAAAAAAAAGTCCACAATATAGGCACAATGAATATACAGATTTAGTGGCAACTGCTGAGAGGATAAAAAGCATGCATAAATAAATGTGTAAATAATTTTATACCATCACATTTGCAAACCTCGAGACAAATTAAAACCAGCCCTTCCACTGCGATTTCATGTCAAAAGACTCAGTTAGGCTCACATTCTTATCCTGGAATCCAGGGCAGCTCTCCCTACTGATGTTAATCAATCACCTTGCCTCTAGACTAGATTGGAAAGCAGCAACTAACCCTTGGCCATCTGGAAGTAGCTGTTCCACTTGTTGTTTTTACCATTCCTATCAGGGCCCAGTCAGCAACAGCTGCAGGGAATTATAGTGTCACAAAATGAGGATGGCTCTCTAATTTCTCCTTGTTCTCAGCTTCTGTCACTTCAAGCTGACAGTCACTGCCTTAACCTAGCGTTTTCTCAAACCCGACAACTTTATAAAATGGGTAGATTTAAATTTCAAGAATTCCCCAGCCACTTGTGACAGGATGGGAAATGAGGGGTGCATGGTGCTCTCTGAGCTTGTTTTCTTGCAGACATTTCATTACCCAACCTAGGTAGCATCATCAGTGCTAGTAAGGAATGGGGTTTGCTGTCAGTTTATATTCTGGTGACTTGCCCTGTCTGTCTTGATGGGGGTGGTCTTAAGAGTTCTTTGATTCGACTGTTTCCTGTTGGCTTCTTTGGCAGTTTCTTGATTGGGGTATTCTTTACTTGATTGTTGGTCTGAAGTTAACTTTGGAGTTAAATCTATGCTGAACTGGGTGCTGATTGTTGGTGGAAAGGTGCTGACGTCTTTTTGTCTCCTTTTGGGCTGGTCGTCTTTTTTGCATAGTCTATAGATGTTGTTAATATCTATGTGTCTATTGATGGCTGATGCCAGGCTCCTAGAAATTCCACCATAATATAAACTGACAGCAAACTGCACTCCTTACTAGCACTGATGATGTTACCTAGTTTGGATAATAAACAAGAATTGGAAGGCACCTTGTAGGTCATCTAGTCCACTGCTCCACGAGGAGACCATGTACCATTTTTGACAAGTGGCTGTCTTGTCTCTTCTTGAAAGCTTCCAGTGATGAAACACCCACAACTTCGGAAGGCAACTTCTCTTCCAGCGGTTGATTGTTCTCCCTGTCAGGACATTTCTTCGTATTTTTAGGCTGAATCTCTCCCTTGATCAGCTTCCATTCATTGTTCCTTGTCTGGCCTTCGGGTGCTATGAGAAATAGGCTGACACCCCCCCCTCTTTTTTTCTTTGTGACAGCTCCTCAAATATTGGAACGCTGCTATCATGTCACCTCTGGTCCTTCTCTAGACTAGCCAGGCCCAGTTCTTGCAATAATGAAACATCTGGCTGGGGGATTCTGGGAGTTGAAGCCCAAGTTGTCAAGATTGGGAAGCCCTGCCTAGAGGAGGGGAGAAGAGATGAAGGCGCTACAATGCAAGGAGGGCAGCATTGCAGCTGAGGGGGCAGGGGTGACGGGGAGGCCAGGTGGAAAGAAAGGGGGCGGCCGCCATTTTAAATATGAGTATTGTCAACTCAACCCCCCCACCCCCACCCCAAATTCCTGTGGTAGAAGGAGACAGGCATCTCCCCGGGCAGGAAGCGGCCTCGGGCGCTGAAGAAGCCACCAAGAGTCACGTGGGGGTGGGGAAAGGAGGTTTTGTGAATGGGGTCTAGCGGAGAGATAAAGTCACGAGTCAGGAGGGAAAGGGGAAGGAGCCGTAGGTTTAACTCGAAGGGGGTAGCGGGAAAAGCCACCAATTCGCGGCGGGGGGGGAGGAGAAGAAAGGGGGAAGAGCCTGGAGGAAGCGGCCGGTGGCTCGAAGGGGAGGCGCCACCGCGACCGTTGTGGGCGGGGCTAAGCCGTGCGTCGTGAAGGGGCGCGCGGGCGGCGTTCTCACCTCTCTCAGCTCCTGCGTTCGGTCTCTCATAGCTTTGGCTTTTTTTTTTTCACGCCTCGGAGATGGACTGGCGAAAGGGCGGGGAAAGAGAACGGAGGGGAACCGCGGCGCAGGCGCACAAAGAACTCGCGCGCTCTGAGCCGGCTCCTCCTCCCTTCGGCAGTCTCGAGGGCAGGAATTCCCCCCTCCCACCTCGGCCGGGAAAATGACTAGAGCACACCGTCCCGGTCTGCGCATGCGCACCTGCTTCCTTCTCCTCCTCCTCCTCCTCCCCCCCCAACCTTTCGAGGGCCCGGTTTTCCCCAAGCTTTCTCTCCCACGGCCAATGGAGAAACCGAAACAACCAAACCGGAAATATATATCAACCCCGATAATGAATGAAGCACTGTGTGAGGATGACAATCTAGGCAAGGCCGCCCCTTCTCTCATGACCGGAAGCTGTTTCAAAATGTTAAAAAAAAACCAAAAACAACAGGAAGTAATTTAAGATTCTAACGAGCTGAAAACGTTACTTTAACATGGCCGTCACCGGAAGTCCGTTCCCCTCAACCGGAGGTCTTTTCAATCGGCTGCTATAAAGCGCCATAGAGCTACGTGAATTGTAGAATGTCTCTTGACATCGAGGCTTTTTCCTAATTAATATTCCCGCAATAACACGCCAAATAACGCCCGATTATCGGAAAGATGAACTACCCAAATACATTTTCTTGCCCTTAGTCATTCACTAACCGCGCTGACGGTGTCTGCCCAATGATAAAGACAAAGTATTGCCTTGCCACTAGTCAAAAAAGCAAGGCTAAGCTCTCTTTTTCTCACAAAAAGCAAATAAAGGTAGTCCTCGATTTACGACCACAATTGAGCCCAGAACTTCTGTTGCTAAGTGAGACATCTGTTAAGTGACTTTTGCCTCATTCTATGACCTTTCTTGACACAGTGAATCCCTGCAGTGGCTAAATTAGTAACAGGGTTGTTAAGTGAATCTGGCTTCCCCACTGACTTTGCTTGCAGGAAGGTCACAAAAGATAATCACAGGATCCCCCGAATATTGCAACCGTCATAAATATGAACCAATTGTCAAGCATCTGAATGTAAAATGTGACCATGGGGATGCTGTAGTGGTCAGAAGTGTGAAAAATGGTCATAAGTCATTTTTTTCAGTGTCGTTGTTTCAAACCGTCACTAAAGGAACTGTTGTAAGTTGACTATCTGTAACCCCCTTTCTCCTGCGTTTCCTTCTGATTGTTGTCTAGAGGCGAAGAGAAATTCAGCCTATGGGTTCTATGACGGAAAACACTTTAGGGGCTGATTTTTTTTTTTAGGACGTTAGCCGTTGAAGAGAAAAAACTAAGTTGCTGCCTTCATTTGCCTTCTCGGAATCAGAATTTATTTTTCAGAATCAGAATTTATTTTGCCAAGTGTGTCTGGACCCACAAGGAATCTGTCTCCGGTATATATGCTCTGAAACAGTTATGGCGAACCTATGGCACGTGTGCCGCAGCGGGCACTCAGAGCTCTTCCTGCTGGCATGCAAGCCAAGTCGCCCCAGCATCACCCCAGAGCTGAGCATGCTCAGAAAGGAGTAGTGGTCCCAGGCGATGACATCACAAGGCCATGCACATGCTCAGAAAGAGTAGTGGCACCAGGTAATAACATCACAAGCCACGACTCATTAGCCGCAACTCGTCCGGGCACTCAGTGTCTAAATGTTTAGCCATCCCTGCTCTATACCTACCTACATACAATAAACAAACTGTGATTATAATCAAAGATCCATTCATAATGATAAAGTACATTCTATTATAATTATACAGTATAAGTTTGCTATACTATATAGTAATACTAATCCTGTTGTATTGTGGGAAGAAAATTCAATTCAGAAATAATTTTATTCATGCACTCCCTGTGAGTTTCTTTAATCATGATTTGCTAGTAGCCGAAAGAAACTATGTTGCAAAAAAAATAATTTTGGAAGGAAATTTAGGGTATATAGGGGAAACTAAAATATGAGATTAAGACCCACACAATATGAACACAAAAATGGCCATGCTGTATGGGAAAAAAGGAATTCCTTACTATTACACTTTAAAGCAAGAGAAACTAAAGGTGATACATTCCTTTCAACAAACAGGAAAGGGGAAATCACAAAAGGGGGCAATTCACAAATGCACATCACAGAGCATCCCAGGGAACTTTACCAAAATATATCCGGGTCTGTCCTTCATCTGTCAAAAATACAACCAGTCTCAATAAAACAGGAACATCCTCAGCATTGATTTAATCAGATAATGAAGTTCCTAAATGTGTCAAAGTTCCCAAGCATAATTCAAGTTCAAAGGAAGGAAGCTTCCTGCTCATAAAAGATCAAACACATCAAATGTGGGAATCGGTCAAACTGTAATGTATTGTCACTTTTACTGTAAGATCAATGATCTTACAATGTTCATTCTCAAACTGCACACACTTGTGTCCAGAGTTTCAATGGTAGCCAGAGCTCTGTAATAAACACCTTTCCTTTCTAATGGCCTGCAACGTTCATTTTTTGGTGTCAATTGAAACCCCAGAAACCCAGATAGAATTTGCTTCTTACAATACAATACAATGCAATACAATACAATGTTGAGGCTTAAACTTATTTCAGCTGATAATTAACAGCCAGCCTGAAACTGATAAACCCGCATCTCTCTCTCAAAGAATTAGTAAACAGGCAAAATTCATTCAAGATTTTCCCAAAGTTTTCCCAAACAAGTGGCACCCTGAAGTCAACACATAGGCACACACAAAAGGGAGAAAGGCGTTACACATCCCACAAAATCAAATAAGAACACCGATCCCCCCACCAGAACTGTACGTCCACCAGAATAAACATTTCTAAGGGCACATTCACACACCTCACAAAAGACCACCTTTCTTGCAAATATTACATAGAAACCTGCAACAGAAAACTGAGGGCAGAAAAAGACTGCAGACAGCCAGAGGAAAGGATCTTTTGTTTATTAATAGGCATCCTAAAAGGAATATTTTCCTGAAGGGCTATCACCTTTGGCAGATTTTATTCTCTTTGTGTGTGTGTGTAAAGGATTTCCATATCTTGAGGGGATTTGTAATGGTTTTGATTGAGATGTTTGTTTGCCAACTTCCTACCAACTTCATCCAAAGTGTCAAACTCAGCTGGAAAGCTGAAGTGTGTTTTTATTTTGTGATCTGGGGGTCCTGACGTCAGATGTGGTCTGCGTAGAAGGTATCATGGAGACTTTTACCCTCTAACACAGTGGTGCCCAAAAGGGCCCAGTTCCATAAAGAAAGGTTTTTCTGTGGACAGGAAGAGGTATGGTTTTACATGCTGTCTGCATCCTGCGAATGGGGCTTGGCTTGTTTCCGTGGACCGGCTAGACTGGTGCTGGTCCATGGACCGGGGATTGGGGACCCCTGTTTTAACAGTACATGTGTATTGAGTTGGGAGCCTGGACAACACATGGTGTGTTGGAATGAACCCCTTTACTGAACACGCTACACCGGAACAGATGCAAGAGAACTGCTAGCTCGCGCCCCGCTGAAGTACTTGAACCCCGCACTCCTCTCGACCCAGCCAATTGGCGGCTCGGGTTTTCCTGTGGGGATGCGGGTCACACCCCCAGGTAGCCCGGGGCTCCTGCGCTTGCAGTGCACACGGTTGGTTTGCACGCTTAACATGTACATGGCATGCAACAGTACAATTTCATAACTTAAGAGTCATATCGGCTCTCAGTATGGTGGTTGACTATTTCAGTTTCAACCACAATAATACACAGGCTAACAACAGATACAAACTCAAAGTGAACAGCTCCAGACTCAATTGCAGAAAATATGATTTTAGCAACAGAGTGGTCAATTCCTGGAACTCCCTACCTGACGCTATGGTTACATCCCCAAGCCCCCAAAACTTTAACCTTAAACTGCTTAAGGGGACACCAATAAGCGCACCAGTGTGCCTATCGTCCCTGTCCTACTGTCCCCATTCGTTCGTACTCATTTGTTATGCATATGGCTATATCTGTTTATACCTATATGTTTATATAGTATATTTTTACTTATACTTGCTTTTTTCATACACGCTTGACTAAATAATGATGATGATGATGGTGATGTCCGCTTGTAGCAAACACATAGGGACAATAGGTTTTTTCCATGCTAATCTGTCCCCAACCTAATCTTTCAGATCTTCTAATGGTGCTACCAAGCCACTAACTGCTGGTTGTCTTCTTTTCTTATCATCATGAATCTCTCTAGAGAGCTAGATCTTTGCATAATGTGTTTGAAGTAGGATGGATTGAGCCTAATCATTTGTTCCTTGAATGGGAACATATTCTCACTCTTTATTCGTGAGCATAAAACACAGCATTTGAGATTGTTACCATTAAGGGTCCTGAGGTAAGTGATATTTATAGCAGGGACCCCCTACCCCTGGTCCGTGGACTGACACCGGGTCGCACAAACAAGTCAAGTCCCATTCGCAAGATGTAGGCAGCACACAAAACTCACACCGCCTAAGGAACCGGTGGTTCCTTGGGAAGTGTTTGTATGTGCCGTTTGAAATGTTTATTCTTGTGGACGTGCAGCTCTGTAGAAATATCCTCATCTGATTTTGGTGAGTGTGTAGAACTTCCTTCCTCTTGTGTGTGCCTATGTGCTAACTTTAGGGTGCGACAACTGTGTGTTCAGGAAAGTTCTGCATCTTAAAGGATTTTGCCTGTTTGTTTATTCTTTTGAGACAGGTGCCCTTATCAGTTTTTCAGCCTGGCTGTTAATGATCACCTGAAAGAAGGTTACATGATCCCGGTTTTGGCAACTTGAATGTCAGGTTGATGATTAAAAGGAGTTCACAGGGAGTGCATGAATAAAATTATTTCTCAATTGAATTTTATTCCAGGAACCCCTAACCCATTTCCACATACTGTATAGGGGAGTATTCCTGTTTGAAAATCATGACTTTTTGGGAGATATTTTTTAGAGTAGTGTTATAAAGGCAGACAGACAAATATAATTGGAGATGTGTAACTCAAGTAGAGTAGAGTAGAGTAGAGTAGAGTAGAGTAGAATAGAATAGAATAGAATAGAATAGAATAGAATAGAATAGAA
>JANHFO010002982.1:22763-34782 GCA_032468095.1 Pareas carinatus | reverse complement strand
GTGGACGATTGATGCTAATTGTAATAATCTCTCCGGATTCCAATTCATCTGTTTTCCGCTGTCCCTCTGAGGAGAGGATCTTGATGCCTTTTCTCCTCGTTGGCTTCCCTGGGTTCAAGTCCCATTTCCTACGGCTGCGGCTAGTTCCCCCGAGGGGGGGGGGTCCTGGCATCTAGCCATTCCACCTCGAAACAAACCAGATCATACTTAAAGAAAGAAAGCACAAGAAGGCTGGCGGGCAGCAGATTCTCTCTCTCTCTTCTTAACCCTTTCTTCTCCCTTCTGAGAATTTGGGATAGCAAGACCCAGGAGCTCCCCCACTACCCCGTTCCTAAAACTGAATGCTGACTCTACAACCCTCGGTTGCTGTTGTTTTACTTCTAATCATTCCGTTCCTCGATAGGCAGAACGTGTTTTTAACCCATGATATTCCACAAGTTCTACCCCTCTTCTCCTTGGAACAGCTTCCGTTCCAGGTCCATAACTTTGAGGTTTTACTAATTATGCGCCATTCAGTTGATATTGAACTCTGAGTGAGCATATCAATAAGCATCCCCCAGGATAGCCAGTGTTGGCAGCCTATCTCCCTCACACACACACACATGACGAATGTACTTTATGATTGCGATTGTCTTCATGATTAAGACCGCGGTTTGTCGATTGCAGCTTATATGTACTTGGCACGATGAATGTACTTTAAGACTATGAATGTATCTTATGCTTCTATATACAATGATTATGCATATATATGTGTGTGTGTGTGTGTGTGTGTGTGTGGTAGATATTTTTGTGCTGGCACAGAAATAAATTCAATATATATACACACACACATATGCAAAGGATTATGAATGCATCTTAGATTGTAATCACAGTTTGTTTATTGTATGTAGGTAGTTATAGAGCATGTACTCCGGAGACAAATTCCTTGTGTGTCCAGACACACTTGGCAATATAAATTCTGATTCTGAATCTGATTCTGAGTAGCTAGAGGAAGTCAAAATTTGCCTACGCTGACTTTCTTCCTCCCCTGCTCTTGTTCAGGCAGAAGGAGAGGCACACACAAAAAAATGGGCAGCCATAGATTATATAAGTGCTCCTTCCCCCACCCCACTCCATTTAGTCAGCCTTGCTACCAATCTTGTACCCCCGACTTCTACTAGAATCTTCTTATTGGCTAGAAAACAGCTTAGTCAGTTTGGATGGAGAGAACCTGATAGGCCAGATAGCCAGTCACTCTTGGAGGAATAGGGTGGTGTGAGGTTTTGACTCATGCAAAGAAGGGAAATGGGAAGAAGTCAGTCAACGTCATCGGAAGGGCAAAACCTGGAGGAGCCTCCATGCATGGAAATGAGGCAAACGGGGACTTCTTATTACGCGTGGGAGTTCGCAAGGGATGTCTCAGGGGCCTGAAGAGTGCTAATCAAGCCCGCAAGGATGTCTCGGAGGAAAGCTCCACTCTTTATTAGCAGTTGGACCCATGTGCTTGTGTGCGCTTGTGTGTTCTTTGAGTAGCCTAATAGAGGCCGATCTATTTCCATCTATGTTTGAAACCATTCACGCCCAGGGAAGCTTTTCCCCCAAGACCAGAGTTCCAGACAAGCAGGTCTTAGCCCCCTCTAGAGCAAGGGTCTTCAACCTTGGCCCCTTCAAGACGTGTGGACTTCAACTCCACTCCACTCCACTCCATTCTAAGTGAAGGAGATACAGCTCCAAGCCCTCCCTTCTCTGCCTAATCAGCAAAATTGCATCTCATTCTCAAGGGGAAGACCTCAACGCCTATCCTTCCTGGTAGAAATGGTGTTTTGGTATATAATCAGATTCCGTTTGGTCATTCCAGTAGCTTTAATTAGCAGCATTCCTTGAATCCTTGAAAGGGGAAATAGAGAGGGCGGGAGTGAGGGAGTGAGAGAGGGAGTGAGAGAGGGGGAGAGAGAGAGAGAGAGAGAGAGAGAGAGAGAGAGAATGAATCATGAGCAGAGTGTTCTCAAACTTTTAGACTGCCAACATTCGCCAGCTGATTGACAGTAGATAGATAAGACTCTTAAACGCCCCCCTCCCCCCCAGCTGCTTCTGAATCATCTGGCTCAGCCATTGTCAGAGATGGATGGTCTGTTTGTCTGACCAGATAGGTTCCCTCCTCTGTTCTCGCAAGATGACCTTGGCCTGTCTTTTCTCTCAGGCCCACGATACAAATTAGCCAACAAAGCAGCCAATGACTTTTGAGAAGAAGAGGATGTCAGGGATCCAGACTTTAAGGTAGCTTAATTACCGGAACCAACCAAAAGTAACATAAAGAGCTAATGGCGAAGAGATTTGGAGAACAGCCCGTCGTGAATGAGACAGCCAACCCTACGGTCTGGCAGAGAAATAATTGGAGGAGCCAATAGGCTTGCCGTAGAATTCTCACATGCAAATGGAGGGGATCAAGAGGTAGGAATGATTGGTGGAGGCGGGGCTTGCTGGTATAGGATGCGGTCACCGTTGGCGCTGGAGGTGGCCTTCCCGGGATTCGCGACACGAAGCTGGGATGAAGACCGAAGCAAATAAAAATAAAATAGGGCCAATAAAGCGAACAGAAAATGAAAGGCGTTTATCATGCAGCAATATCTAACTACTGCCCATCGCAGTATAACTTCCAAGGTTCTTTGTCAGTTATTTTCCCCCAAGGACCTGTTCCGTTCTCATTTTTTTTCAAGGGCCAAGCACAGGTGGACAAGGAGAAAATGCCGATGGGTGGAAAATGTGGATGTCGCCTAGGATGATATTCATTTTTTAAAAATTTTGGTCAGCCCCGTTGATTTTGCTTGTCAGGAGGTTGCAAAAGGGGATCACGTGACACGCAAACACCCCCCGGACACTTGCAGCCGTCCTAAATATGAGTCAGTGGCCAAGCCTCTGAATTTTGATCATGGGACCACGAGGGTGCTACTACGGTTAGAAGTGTGAAAAATTCCATAAGTTGATTTTTTTCAGTACTGTCGCAACGGTAAACGGTCACTAAAGCAGCAGGCTGTAAGTCGAGGGCTAACTGTAGGTGCCGTTTAAGTAATGCTGGAAACGTTATTCCATTTGTGGCCTGATAACCTTTTGCAACCTCACTTTTCTTCCTCCATTCACAGGGGTCTCAAGCTCAATTTCATCGCGGGCCACTATGTGCCATCGTGGCCGCCACAGGCCACCTTCCCCACCTCTTCCCCGTGCCCCTCCCAGTCATTGCTGACCTCCTCTGCGGCCTCCCTTACCCCTCCCGTGGCTGTGAATGTCGCCCCCACGGCCTCCACAGGTCTCCCACGACTCCTCACCCTTGTCACCGATGCCCCTGGACATCCCCACAGGACTCCCGCCACCCACCTCCACACCCACTGCAGACATCCCCATGGCCCCTCCCTGGTCCTCCTACAGCCTCCGATGACACCTCCCCAGCCCTCCCCAGCCATCTTGCATCCATCACCAACCTCCCGCTGCGCCTCTCACCTCCCACCCACAGCCTCCGCCAGCCTCTCACCATCTCCCTCGCCGTGGTTACTGACCCCCTACCTGCACCACTATCACCTCAGGGATCACTCTGCTCACCTCCAAGGCAGCCCTACGGGCCAGATCCATGCAGGCTGTGGGCCGGGTGTGGCCGGTGGGCCTTGTGTTTGACATTTGTGTATTAGCTGGTGACAGTCTGGTCTGCTGGTAGCCCACTCTATAAAATCCAGAGGGCTGTGAATTTCCAGCTCTGGTGTCTGTACTTGGAAGTAAACCCTTCGAAGTGAACTTCTTTAACCCAGCTGCTTTATAATGTTCTAGGATTATAAATTTTAGCATTATTTAATCTAATCTAATTTAATTTATTGCATTTGTATGCCGCCCCTTTCCTAGGACTCAGGGCGGCTCACAGCAATCAATACAATCAATGCAAAGACATGTTAAAAACATTTAAAGATTTAAAATGCAATCACCCACCATTCGTGGCCGGATCTCACCCGATCACCGAGCTAGATCAACAGGTCTTCAGGGCTTTTCGGAAGGCCATTAGGGAGAGGATGGTCTGGATCTCTGGATGTAACTGAGAAGGCCCTTCCCGCGGACCCGCCAGCTGGCACTGCTTAGCTGACGGGACCTGGAGGAGACCAACTCTGTGAGATCTCACCGGTCACTGGGAGACATGTGGTAGAAGGCAGTCTCGGAAATAGCCTGGCCCTAAGCCATGTAGGGCTTTAAAGGTAATAACCAATACTATGAATTGTGCCCGAAGGCCAACCGGGAGCCAGTGCAGCTCGTGGAGAATTGGTGTAATGTGGGCGTACCTAGGTGCACCCACAATGGCTTGCGCGGCTGCATTCTGGACCAACTGTAGCCTCCGAACACTTTTCAAGGGTAGCCCCATGTAGAGCGTGTTTCAGTAATCTAACCGTGAGGTGATAAGGGTGTGAGTGACTGTGCGGAGCGCCTCTTGATCCAGATAAGGTCGCAATTGCTGCACTAGGCGAACCTGTGCGAAGGTCCCCCTAGCTACAGCAGTCAGATGGTGATCTAATTTTAGCTGTGAGTCTAGAAGGACCCCCAAATTGCAAACCCGTTCTGAGGGGGACAATTTCTCTCCCACTAGAACTAAGGATGGACAGTCGGTATAGTCCTTAGGAGGCAATAATGACACAGCCACTCGGTCTGGTCAGGGTTAGGTCTGAGCCTGTTGACTCCCATTCAAACCCTTACCGCCTCCAGGCACCGGCACATCACATCCACTGCTTCACTGAATTGACGCAGGGTGGCGATATATAGCTGTGTATCATCAGCATATTGCTGGTATCTCACTCCGAATCGTCGAATGATCTCTCCCGGCGGCTTCATGTAGATGTCAAAAAGGAGAGGAGAGAGGACCGAGCCCTGAGGTACCCCACAAAACGAGGGGCCTAGTGGCCGACCTCTGTCCTCCCACCAACACTGACTGTGACCAACCAGAGTGACAGGATGAGAACCACCGCAGTACGGTGCCTCCCACTCCCAGCTCCCTTAGTCGTCCCTGAAGGATACCGTGGTCAACAGTATCAGAGGTCGCTGAGAGGTCAAGTAACACCAAGATGGAGGAATGACCCCCATCTCGGACTCACCAGAGATCATCCATCAGTGTGACCAAAGCAGTTTCCATGCTGTAGCCAGGCCTGAAGCTGGACTGAAAGGGATTCAGATAATCCGTTTCATCCGATGACCGCAGGAGCTGAAGTGCCACCACTTTCTCCACAGCCTTCCCCACAAAGGGTAGGGTGGAGACTGGATGAAAGTTCTTTAAATCTGCTGGGTGCAGGGAAGGCTTCTTGAGGAGGGGCCTTACTACCGCTTCCTTTAAGGGTTGCGGGAAGGACCCCTCGCTCAAGGCCGAGTTGATTAATGCCTGGAGTCAGACCCATGACATCTCCCTGCTAGCTGAAACCAGCCAGGAGGGGCACTGGTCCAGTAAACAGGTGGAGGCACTCATCACCCCTACAGCTTTTTCCACTTCCTCAGGAGTCACCGGCTCAAACTCCTCCCACACAATAGGACTAAGACCCGCCCCTGTCATCTTGGTCAATTCTGTCCAATCAGAGTCCAGGTCCATACGAATCTGGGCGATTTTATCTGACAGAAACTGTGCAAATTCCTCAGCTCTACCCTGCAAGGGCTCTTCTGCTCCCTCAACATTAAGAAGGGAGCGAGTTACCTTAAACAAAGCGGCTGGGCGAGATTCCGCGCATGCAATAAGAGCGGAAAAAATATGAGGATTTTGCTGCCTGTATCGCCATCAAATAAGTCCTAATAAAGGATCTTAACAGTGTTTGGTCAGATTTGGATTTACTGGATCTCCAGCATTGCTCTAGGCATCTCTTCTAGTGCTTCATCTCCCTGAGCTCCTCAGTAAACCAAGGTGCTTTCCTGGATCCACTGCCATTGAGAGCCTGCAAAGGTGCAATCCGATTCAATGCTCCAGATGCCGCCTTATGCCAGGCAGCCACTAGGGTCTCGGCCAGACTGTGGACAAGGGAGTCAGGTCTCCCCCCAAGCTCCTTCTGAAACACTTCAGCGTCCATTAGGCGCCTGGGGCAGAACCATTTAGTCAGTTCCGCTTCCCTGCGATGGAAGAGTGGCATCTTGAAGTCCAGTCTCAGCAGGAAATGATCTGAACATGACAAGGGCGAGATATCTATACCCCTTAATTCCAGATCATATCTCCATTGCCCCAAGAGAAATACTAGATCGAGAGTGTGACCCCCCTCATGTGTTGGGCCCTCAATTACTTGGGTCAGGTCCATGGCTGCCATGGAGGCCATGAACTCCTGAGCACCATCTGAGGATTTGTCGAGTGATGGTCAGTTGAAGTCCCCCAGGACCATCAGCCTGGGGAACTCCACCGCCAACCCGGCTATTGCCTCTAGCAGCACAGGCAGGGCTGTTGTCACGCAGCTGGGAGGCAGGTACGTCAGCAACAAGCCCAACTGAACCCTTGAATTCAACCTCAAGAGGAGAGACTCACACCCAACCATCTCTGGGGCAGGGATCCTGCGAGGACCTAAGCTCTTCCGGACAATGGCAGCCACTCCTCCACCCCTTCCCTGGAGCCGTGGCTGATGCACTATCTGAAACCCGCCTGGGCACTTCTCTGAGAGGGGAGCCTCCCCTTCCTGGCCCAGCCAGGTCTCTGTTATACATGCCAGGTCCGCTCCCTCCTCCAGGATTAAGTCCCGAACGAGGGGGGCTTTGCTAACAACAGACCTGGCATTAAGCAACACCAGCCCGAGGCCAGGGCCCTGACATCCTAGGTCACCAGCTATACAAGATGAGCCCGGTGAACCAGAATCAGAGGGGCCGGAACAAGTCGTCGCTTTTGGGCAGTGAGTCCTAGTTCTCCGGGAGAGGCCTACCCCTTGGCTCCCGCCGTATCTACCTCTGCCAGTCACGACCGGAATATTCCAGCTCTCCGTCCCTCCAGGGGTTCCTCCCCCCCAACCCTGCAGCCCTTCCCATCCCCGGCAGGCGAGGCATCCCATTCATACCGAACCGGGGGGTCATATCTGAACCCCCATCTGCTTCTGTTTGCACCTTCAGCAGATGGGGGGGGTCTATTATCAGCCCCCGCCTCTCTCATTCTTCCTCAATAATTAAATATATACACATTAACATACATACAAATTCTTTTTTTAAAAAAAAGTATTTTAAAATGTTACCACCACCAATTATGCAGAAGCTAAAAAAATGTTGGGAAATTATGATATGGTTGATAGAATTTGCACCGTTTATTTCAGCGAGCTCCTTGTAACAAATATTATTTTCACTGAGGCTTCTTTTCCCTTTAAGTGGACTAATTTAAAAAGAACAGTTATATAATGAATTAGTACTACAGGCATGTATTTGTATTTGTTGTTCCTATTAGCCCAATATATTATTTACATTTGTACTGTATTATCTTTAAGACACATCTTAATAAAGTGAAGCAACTAATTTCATCATTATCATTCAAGCATAGCCTAAGGCTTGAGCAGTGCAACCAAGATACAAACACGACTTTTGCTTGTTTAGAAACAAAACAATTATTTCACAGTTGTTTGTCTTTAAGGTTGTTTGTCTTCTCTTTCAAATTCTTTTTTGCTGTATTTTTTACGAGAAAGTAAGCCTGAGGAACTAGACTATCTTCTTCGTAATCCAAATTAGAATCTTTTGTTTTAATCTGAAAAATGGTCCCTTTATGTGTTTTCCAATTCTATCATTTTCAAAAAAAATACTTGAAAAAAAGCAACAAGGGAAAGATGGAATTGCTGGATTATTTTGACTACCATAGAGCTTATTTTTGGCTCAGTTAGATAAATAACATTGCAACTTTAAACTGTCACTAAATGAATGCCTGTAAATTAAGGGGCTACCTGTGTTTATTGTTCAAGGGTTTATTGGGATTAAATGTTTATAAGCTGTCCAGAGTCACCTCTGTGAGTTTGCCAGGATGACAAACAAATCTAGCAAATAGTTTTATTTGTGTCTACCAGCTTGATTGCCATTTTGTAATATAGTGTTAAGCTTGATTCTTGACTGCAAACCAAAACAACTAGACACAAGGACAGTTTCTTCCCTCATGCCATCAACCTGCTAAACAACTTCACAACACTATTAAAATACCTAATAGAAATATATATTTATGTTTTGATATGTGACATGATGAAATGCTTTGTGACATGATGGTACTTCATAAAATGATATGAATATGCTTTATGATTATAAATGCACCTAAAATGTACACAGCGAATTCCCACCCATGATCCTCATCTGGAGTGCTAGATCCGCAAATGAGAACTTGAATTTATTACTAAAATCAGATTGACATAAACCTCCCTGCCTCAGATTAACTCTTATATCCCTAGGAGAAGAACTGGGAAAAAGCTCCATGCTTGATGCACCCAGATATATTTTTTGATTATGAATGCACCTAATGTGTACACAACATGATGAATGCGCTTTATGATAATGAATGCATCTTAGGATTGTAACCGGTGTTTGTCAACTGTAGTCTTATGATTGTAACCACAGTTTTGTCAATTGTGGCCTGTATGTAAGTATGGAGCATGTACATTGGAGAAAAAATTCCTTGTGTGTCCAGAAACACTAGGGAGAGTTAATTCTATTCTATTCTATTGTATTCTATGTCTGTATTTTACTTGATTTGAAAATGATTCAGTGATCCATTTCTGCTTTGGTAATTTAAGAGTTTTTATTATTATTATTATTTAGACTTATATACAGCTTAACAATGCTTTATAGCCCCCTCTAAGCGGTTTACACAGTCAGCATAATTGCCCCCAACAATCTGGGTCCTCGTTTTACCGACCTCTGAAGGATGGAAGGCTGAGTTAACTTTGAGTCAGTGGGAATCGAACTGCTGAACTTTTGATGGCTAATGGCAGAGGGCAGTCAGCAGAAATAGCCTGCAATACCGCTTTTAACCACTGCACTATCCCGGCTCAGTTTTAGTACTTTTCTTTCAAGTTTATATAGTTCATTAAGTGAAGTTTGCATGTGAAACTATCTTTGCTGACAAATATTAGGGATCCTTTTAAATATCTCCTGGAATGGCCTCTCTTCCCTCGTCCCGCCCCCCCAAAAACATGTGCTTGTTTGCTCTGATTCAGAAAAGGTGTTTTTTTAAAAGCAGGCATGTTTTTAAACATTTAAAATGATTGCAAAATGCCATAAGCCACTCTTTGTCTTGTATTTATTATTTTAATCTGCTATTATATGCTGGCTTTTCAATTTGGACCGTAGGAGTTTTTTTCTTTTGTATTATATCCCCGGTGGGAAACCATAGAATGACTGCTCCAGGAAAGAAATTTAATATACATAAATACGCTTAACCTGTTTTGCCACATAGGGTAGCAGAAAATATATGCTGCAGCTACCTTTTTAAGTATTAGCCTTCCACAGAACTGCGATATTTTTAGCCTAATAAACTTCCTTTAAACTTTAATAAGGGTGGACTTGGTGGCTGGGGAATTCTTGAGATTTGAAGTCCACGCATCTTAAAGTTGCAAAGGTGAAGAAAGATTGGTTCAGACATATACAGGCAGTCCTCGACGTACGGCAGTTCATTTAGTGACCGTCAAAAGTTACAACGGCGCTGATAAAAGCGACACGGCCATCTTTCACAGGTATGACCTTTGGCAGCATCCCCCATGGCTACGTGGTCAAAATTCGGACGCCATGACGGTCATGGGATCCCTTTTTCCGAGGCCTTCTGACAAACAAGGTCAACGGGGAAGCTCGGTTCACCTAACAACCAGGCTGACTAACTTACCAGCTGCCGAGATTCCCTCAACAGCTGGCAAGAAAAGTTGTAAAATGGGGCAAAACTCATTTCGATGTCTCACTTAAGAACAGAAAATTTGGGTCCAGTTGTGGTCGTAAGTCAAGGACTCCCTGTCCATCATGTGTAGCCCTTCTGATGGTGGAGGAAAGTCTGCTCCATGGCTACAGAGACTCACTCAAGTGAGTTTTGGCGGCGTTGAAGTAACAGGCTGTATCAATCAGCTGCATATTGTTTCTCTCAACCAATTAAGATAAGATAAAACTACAGTACGGGTAGTCCTTGACTTTACGACCATGCATTTAGAGACTGTTCAAACTTATAACGGCTCTGCCAAAGGGGAAAAAAAATCCGACTTACGACTGGTCCTTGCGCTTATGACCACTGCAGCATCCTCACACTCAGGTGATCACAATTTAGGTGCGTGGCAACTGGCAGGTATTTACGATGATTGGAACAATCCAGGGTCACCTGATTTGTGACCATCCCAGTCGGCTTCTGACCAGCAAAGTCAACGGAGCGGGCATGTCAGGTCCAATTTCACTGGGGGCCACTGCCACCAGTGGACCCTCCTGCGTTTCCTCCAGACCCTAATGCGGCCTCCTGCCGTGGATCCTGCAGATCCCCCCGGGGTCACTGATGGACCCCTGCGGCCGAAGACCCTCTACCCAGGCTGCCACCACCACCTCCAGGGAGCATCCTGCTCACTGCCAGGTCCAGCCCTGCGGGCTGGATGCAGGTAAACCGCAGGCCGTATTTGGCCTGTGGGCTGCCAGCTTGACACCTATACATTAGAGCAGTGGTGACGAACCTATGGCACGAGTGTCCCAGTGAATACGCCAAGCCCTCCCTGCTGGCACGCGAGCCAAGTTGCCCCAGCATCGCCCCAGAGCTGAGCGTGCTCAGAAAGAAGGCGCAAGGCCAGGCGATAACATCACGGGGCCATGAGCATGCTCAGAAAGGGAATAGTGGGACCAGGTGATGATGTCACAGGGTCATGCGCATGGTCAGAGTAGGCGATGATGTAAGAGGCGCGGCTCATTAGTCGCGACTCGTCAGGGCCCTGTGTCTAAAAGATTAGCCATCACTGCAAAAGAGGAAGCTTAACGGCTGCACGATTCACTCAACAACTCCAGTGATTTGCTTAAAAACCACGGCAAAAAGGTCATTAAAAAAATCAGTTGCCCCTCACTTAAGAACCAAGCTTCTTTAGCCACAGAAATTCTGGTCCTGATTGTGGTTGTACGTTGAGGAGTTTATCAAGGCTTGTGATGTTCATGACTTCAGGTTTCCCATTTCCAGAGATACTCACCTTATCTGGGGTTTGGGGAAACCGGCTAATTAACACACAATAAGGAGTCTTCTACGACAGCCTTAATTGGCACAATTTATTCAGGTGAGAATAGTGTGCGTTTTTCTTAAGACACTGTTTTCAAGTTTTAAGCCAAGCAGAACAAGCGTGGCCTTTCAAACAGCCTCTGATAATAGAAAATTGGTAAGGCTGTTCTTGGGAGCATCAGAGCTTAACCAAGGTATTGGAGAAGACAGTGGGGCATTTTGTGTCTCTCGTACAAAGCTAAAGATGGACCCAAACTTTAAAGCCCCAGGACACGTAAAAATTCTATACGCATGCTAACTAATAAAAAATAAAACTTGTTTCGGTGATCAGATTCCCGCTTAGTAGCTCGGCAAAAACCCTGCTTTGTCCATCTGGAATTTGGAATCAAATACCAGCTGCTATTTAAAAGCAAATGACTTCCGTGTGTGTGTGTGTGTGTGTGTGTGTGTGTGCGCCTGTGTGTGTGTGTGTGTGTCAAGAGACAGGTGTTAAAAAGTCCACTTTTGAGGTCTCTGTCAATGCAGTGTCCTAGGCCTCATCCCTATCAGGCTTCACTGTTTCAGCTACTCCAGAAGCTCCTGAAGAATTGTGGTGGTTGAGGAGAGAGAGACCGATACGAGGCCAGTCTATTTATTTATTTATTTATTTTTGGCTTACTTGGGACGAGCTCCAACAGGCCTCTCTATCTATTCTCACTCTACTGTACTCCTTTCTTTCATTCTTAACTTTTCCTGCCAGAAAAGGAAGCTGAACAGAGAAATCTGGAACCTGGACTTCCGGTTCCAGTTCAGTAGGGAGGAGGCGGTTGGGGGGCAGGGATATGCCCGAAGACACCCCGTACCCTGCTCTGGGGTGCTGGAAGAGGGAGCGCG
>JANHFO010002981.1:94209-113425 GCA_032468095.1 Pareas carinatus | reverse complement strand
AGTCCTTCAAAGACCTGGCTCTTCACTCAGACCTTTGACTCTCCTTTCTTTTTGCTCCCCACTGGACATGTTCTCTTTTCTGTCACTGTTCATTTGTCTTGTGCCGTTTTGTGCTTTGTGTATCACTCTTATTTTTTATTTATTTAAAAGGTTTATATGACTGCCTATCTTAAACCACTCTGGGCGGCTCGCAATAACAATAAAACCAAATAGATGAAACAATAATAAAACAATTAAAAAACAATGAATCAGTAAAATAAAACCTGTCACCATAATCGTCTCCCTTTGGCAAACTCAGATGCCTTCCTTCCATATTTTCTACCTATACAATTCCAGCACCTCAGTCAATGTTTACATGTTTTGAATAACTGTAATTCCCATGAATGTCCTTGAATCGAGCAGCATATAAATTTAATGAATTATTATTCAATCTTTTGGCTTGGAAAGGCAGGGGAGGGGGGTTGAGGATTTGAACCTTAGGATTGACGAGCAAGTCACATTTCCTACGTGCTGTTAGATGCAAAACATCTTACTATTAATCTAATTCTTGCAGTCAAATTATTTAATGAAGTTGCTGGTGTATTGTTGGGAATGTGGAACTGAAGATATCAGATTTTCTAGTCATCCATGGTACAAAGGTTTGACAGAACCCACAGTAGCCATTTTGCGAGCATAAAAGTTGCCCTGTGTGGCAGTCTTTTTATGAACAGGCATGACATACCCTCAATATTTAATGTGCCTATTAGCCCCAAAGTGCGGTCTACTCCTGTGTAAACAGAGATATAAGCAAAGGAATATGGAATTTAATCTGCAGACATTTTTTTTAATGAAACAAAATGGACGTCTGCATTGCTGCTTATGGTTTTAGCATTAGATAGCATGTTATGTCTAACTGGTAAATTAAACCATCACATTGTATTTAATATGGGCACAGAAACTTAAATAGTTTTATTTTCACTGACATCTTTACAGGTTGCCCTGATGATACAAAATGCTAGAAAATTAATGGTTAAATCAATTTTATCGTTACAATTTAAATAAACTTGGTGCTCTGGCGTGATTGATTCAATGTGATTCCTGCTCACTGCAGACTCAACTTGCTTTTGACATTTAAACATATAAAGCTGACTAGATATAACTGTTCAGGTGCTAAATATATTTTACATCTACTTTGAACAGTAGAAATGGAAGTATTAAGAGATCTGGCTTCATTGTCATTGAACTGTGAAATATTCAACCTTGTCTGCCTGTGCTTAGTACTGTTGACTTTTTTATTTCTGTTAGAAGATTAAAATTAAACGCTTCATTTTTTGTCAGCTTTTGAGAATTAAATTGAAATTTAAGACTTTAAATTTTTTTAACCGAGATCCTCAATTTAAACAAAGTCTTTTTTGAGGCTATTGTGTGTTCAAGGGCACAGAAGGGATCATTGATCAAGTATGATGAACTGTAACATTTTTCTTACCCGAACTCTTTTATGTATATTTATTAAAGATCCCATATTTCATATTATGCTTAACTATATTGGAAGAAGTTCTTCACAAAACATATCCCAAACATAATATGAAGTATCTGTGAGCATATTGCACTTACACTTAACTTCAATTCTGGGATTTATGGATGCAGAGTTCTGCTGCTCTTTTAAAAATTGGAAAGGGTCAAAGAATACCTTAAAATAATGTGTTACCACTTAGTATTGTAGTACTGACACCTGCCAGGTTTAATGGCTGCATTTTTGTGGTTACATAATTGCCTCAGTTTGGTTGGAAAGTCATCTTAAGTTACAATATGCAATTTTGTTATATATGTTTTGTTATATATATATATATTTGGACTGATTGCTTTACAAAAGAACAAGATAGTTTTGTCTGTTTGCGTGAGTGTCGTGATGGATATCTATAATTCTTTAGTCTGTTCTAGCCAGTTAAAATTTGTTCCTAAAATAAATAATAGCCCAAATGTCAATACTTCTAATTTTCAGAATAATCATAAATTCAAACTATAAAACAGTCATCAAGGTATAGTATTTTATTCACTATATATTCATATACTTCATGTCATTGCAATAGAAATAAATAAATCATTCTTCCTTATTTTGTGCCAGAAAGAAAGGTTCAGCAAAATAGTTGCTTACATATGTTTTAAGAATAAAAAAACCTGATATTAGCTATTACTATCCCATATAGTCTTCAATATGCTATAGGCATGGCCAACATTGTCACGATAACCTTCAACAATGTATCATTAAAAAAAAAGCCCATGGAGCATGATCAAGCCTAAAAAATTGTAATTTCATATTAGGAAAACTTGAGACACATTGGGGTTCAATACCTTGAAGAGACACTGATTCTTCCACCTACTATATTGCCTTTCAGGAGAAAAAAGCATGTTTGATTTCTGGGTTGAAGTAATCAAATGTATGGATGTTCTCTAAATGCTGATTCATATCATTTTAAACACTCCAAAGGCCATTTTTTATAATTTGCTTTGACTGTCAAAACTTCTCTGTGTATTAGAACTTCAGATAGTTCTACTTATTAATTCAAATCAGCCCTCCCCAATCAAATGTCCTTCAACTATATTTGGAGTGCAATGATGTAGCCATATTTGCTCAGATTTCTGGGAATTGCTATAGCAGGCTAGTTAAGCTACTGGAGTATTTTTGATGTATTTTTAAGTCTTCCACCTTAATAATAATAATGAGATTTGTACAGTTCTGTAGAAACTGTAATTAGAACCTACTGAAATGAATTGTGTCAAGCTTCAGCTGGTGATATCTGAGATCCAGGCCATTTCATAATGGAGAATTTCTACGGAACAACTTTTGTTTCTAACAACTTTTGATTCATTTTAATGTTTCAGAGTATCTCATCTTCTAATTATTGATACCGTGTCTGTTAATGAAACCCCTTTCTTGCTTAACTTTTTTATTTGAACTCTTGGCAAGTATATTTAATGAAGAATATCTTAATAGTATCCCTGGAGTTATAAATGCATGCAATAGACATTTTTCTTTGAGGGGCTAAGAAAGATTCTTAAAACAGATTAAATATGGGGTGGTGTTTTCTACACTTACCTTTAAAGGTTTTTTTTTAATGACTTTGTCTCCCGCAGATGGTGATTTCTTTATCCAAGGATAATATAATATTATAATTCAGCTTCTAATTTTCTTTATGCTAAATTTTACTCAGGATCAAAGCCATTCAAGTGCAAGATTTGCCACTTTGCAACAGCTCAACTAGGAGATGCCAGAAACCATGTCAAGAGACACCTTGGGATGAGGGAATACAAGTGTCATATCTGTGGGTGAGTAAATTGAAATAGTTCCTCCTTTGGTTAGTGGGAAAAGCGTACAGGCTATGCATTGTTTCAGCGTTCAAAGAGGGAATGTGAGCAAGAGAGGCTAAAATTATGCATGCATATCCTCCTTCCCATTGTTATGGTAAATTCCTTAAATACAGTTATGACATTCTTTTCCTATTTCTAATCCAGTACCGCAGATGAGCAATTTTATGGGCTACAAGGTCAATTTGAACCTGTAATCTGTAAATTGACTAAATTATAGGATGTTCATTCACATTGCCAGGGAGAACTGTAAATTTCCTTTTAAAGGTGTGTGTGTGTGTGTGTGTGTGTGCGCACGTGTGTGTGTGTGAGAGAGAGATACACATGTGACGTATGTGTGTATGTGTTTAAAAATATAATTTTCAGTGTGGTCTATGTTTTCCTGTGCCCATCGATGTTTGTTATGTTATGTATTGTTTTCATTCTAGATCTATGTGCTTCTATGAGCACATAATCAGAGGCACCTTGTTTTAGAAATACCTCCATTTTACTTTCTTTCCTAATCGTTATTTCGTCACATGGACCATTCATAATGTTTAATTGAACTTCACTATATTGCATTTAAAATGGCGGATCCTGAATCTCCTTAATCCAAAGCTAATTAATTTAGCAGAAATGTTTAAAAGGTTTTCAAATGCCATGGCATATATAGTACAGCGTAGGACATTCAGAGGTGGGTTTTAGTACTGCGCTCTTATTAAAAGTATATTTTAGTGTTATTAAAAAAATTAGCTAATATATGTGCCACACGAAATGCTTTTTTTCAAAACATTTTAACTTGCTGGAGAGACCTGATGGTTACTGTAAAATTTGTGGTTAGTTCAGTGAATTAAACCCAATGCCCACCAAAGTGATAAAGTGAATGGCTAAGGATATTTTTCAGCTGGAGTTTGGCCGTGTCAGCTCTTGCAATTAAACCTCTTAGCAGAACAAAGTGAGTGCAATATCCAAAAGAAAATTAGAATGCTTTTCACTGAGGCAAATGTTTCTTACAAAAATAGCACATTAAACTGACAAGATTGGTGTGATTATCTGATGGGAAGAAGCACTGGACAGTTGCTGACCAAATTACTTGCAAACATAGTGGAAGTTGATATGAAAGTTGTCACTGTAAAATAACAGAGGACTATCATTTGGTCCTTGGGCAGCAAATAATTTTCACAATTACTGTGTGTGGGTAGTTATCAATTTTGTGATATGATTAGTAGTTCTGTGCATGTATACAAGGTCTGCGACTAAACCACCATTTCTCTAATACTTAATGGACATGTGAAAAATGGAAGTTGGATTTGCTTGTGTATAGATAGTGGGAATGGAGGATTGGAATTGGCAAACCATTTTAAATTATGGTTGTAACTCTTTGTAATTAACTTACTCTCATGTGTGAAGGAGTACATTCTGAATATCTTAAAAGAAGCTGATTTTTATTGTTTGAGAAGTCATCTTTTTGAGCACTTAAATACATGTTAAAGTTGTCAAAGTAGCCTTACACATTTAATGAGAAAGATATTCCAAATCTACTTCAGATATGTCTTCAGTTGAACTAAATAATACCATTTAGTCCAAGATACACCATAAATGTTAGTCCATTAACAGTGAGTTGATTAGCAAAACTGTAATAAGTATAATGGGTTTTGAAAAAGAGAGGACTAGGGTATTTGAAATTTCAACTAAATAACTCTGCCAATATTAGTGTATTTGAGAGTGTGGCAAGGAGGAAGTATGGTTATATTGTTGCTATAAAAATAGGCTAGTGTGTAGATTTGAACATGACAGTATAAAAACTAGCAACGAGTAGCATATTAGCAGCAGTTTAGAGCTGGTACAGTAAAACCACTGACAATGTCAATTCATTATCATTGATAGCTAAATAATCTTAGAAATGCTCAGTGGACCTATTAGTTCCCGAAGATAAGTAGCTCATGCTTCATTCCTTCATTAGCTTTAATTGCTATAAATTTACCTTTTTTAAAAATCATGTTTTAAGAGGTGAAGTGATCTTTCAGGAACATTAACTTGGTAATTTTGTCACAAACAGAAGGTCCTATACTGTGTTTTCTTTTCTTCAGTAGTTAAGATTCTGTCCTGTCATTTAGATTCATTGGACAAGCTTTCTATTAGGTAGAAGGTTAAATGATTTTTCCAGTTGTTACATAATCTGTTTGGACATATGAATTGTCACAGTGCAAGACTATGAATTATTACAAATGGAATTATTACACTTGATTGCCTAGAAATATAATATTGAGCTGAATCGGAAGGTGAAATATTTTGGGGAAGTGATGGTAAAAATTAAGAAATTTTATATACTGTGTGGTTAACAGAAAGATGGAGAAAACATAGCACTGCTTTTGCATGTTGCTTTTATTGTTTCAAATCTAAATGTAATTTTTTCCAGCTGCATAGTAGAAATACTTTGCACTAGAGCTTGGAAGCTACAAATCTTTCAGCATTTGAAATAAACCGTCTGCTACTCATTTTCTTATCAGCAGATGTGTGGTGATTGTTTTCCTTTGCATTATGTTCATGAATGTAAAATGCATCCCCGATTTGAAAAGGAATCTGTTTTCAGTGAGTATGCAACTGCTACCTATTTAAATTTAATTTTCAGAAGTCTGGGCATGAAGTTGTTGATTACATTAAGATTAACAAACGTAAACTGGTTTTCAAATAGTTATGTTTGCAAAACTTGTCCAATGGAATGAGAGAAAAAGGCTTAGCTTGCAGTTTTGAGAGTTTAAAAACAATGAATTGTTCGTGAGTTCAGATTTTAAACAAATTTATGGGCAGCATACTTTAAAAATGCATCTACTTTTCCATACTTATGCTTGAAATATAAATCCACTAAACAAACTTGACAGATCTTTTCTCCTTCACTTCTAAGAGTTTATTAAAGTGAAAGAAATAAATCAATAGGTGAAAAAGAAGACATTTAATATATTCAGAAAGTTAATAATTTGAAATCAACCTAAATGGTTACTTTATACATATTTACATTATGAAAATACATATTTACATTAAGGAATTGTTACAGATTTTGAGCAACAGTTGAAGCCCATAGATTTTCCTTTTTTTGTAATGTGCCTATGGTTTTCATTTTTGTTGTGTTTTTGTATTACCTATTGTTGTGCATTATCTCACATATCTTCTAGAGAAGTGTTTTTAAACATTAAACTTCGTTTGAAGTTTGATCGTAGCACTCTTGCCAGTGTATTTATGAATGTGTCTTTCATAGTATTTCTTTTTAAATTATTCCTAGGAATTACTGAATTTTGAAAATGTTACACAGAAAATTAAAAGAACTTGCCTGAAAGAGAGTTGAAAACATCTCATCCACAGCATTATCTATTTTGCTCTCACTCTTGGTTTTGTCATGTTTTTAGAATTTGTTTTAGGTTCTTTGGCTGTGGATCCAAAGATTGACAAAATATAAAATAAAAAAGCATGTTTAGAGTTGTCTTTGAAGGACAAAGAATATTCATTTTTAAACAATATTAGGAAGAGCGGGAGATGTGCATTTGGATTTTAAATGTGTCTTAATGGTATTGTAAGTGAACTGTTTGTTCTAAGGCTATGAAAAAATCTTTAAATAGAAAGTTGAAACTTCAGTTAAAACTATTTTTGTGTGGTGTTACCTATTTTTTTGTGCTTTAGAAGGGATCTCTGTGTAGATGATTATAATGTCACTTTCTGACCTTTGCAGCTTGAATAATTGTAAATCATTGCTTCATAAAGTGTCAGAGAATGTCTGTACTAGGCAATTAAATGGCAGAATATAATAGACCAAATTATTGCCTGTCATGTTTTCAACAACACAGTTAGTATTTGAGTTACACTTAATCATTACGTGCATTAGCAACTTCATTGGAATCCCGCTTCAGGCTGAGCATGAAATACATTACATTATTTAAACCTCTAATGGTAGAAGTCATTTATTTGTGTTGAAGTGTACAACATGCAGCGTTTCATAAAGCAAGGAACACTTGAGAGCTTAATTTATCCAAATCAAAGTCTAAAGGCAGATAAACACAAGTGGCAAAAATTAGTAATTTTTATAGGCTGGAAATATTTAAAAATACATGGTTGTGAGTAATTGTAGGCAGCAGGAATAAATTAAAATCACTATTTTTGGTTGGCTCAGAGAACTAAAGCTGTTTTATATTTAAATAATCAAATGTTGCATGGAGTCACATTTTTGACTGAAAAATTAATTACACACATCATATCTACAGCTGTATCCAAATAAAACAATGCTGAAGCAACAAAGTAAAATAGACTTTCTGTAGCTTCAATAATCTGAAATATTCACAGTACAGAGAGAACACCCTTAGAGCAGATCCAATGATAATTTGCCTCATAGTCAACAAAGAAAAATACCGTGTTGTTGATAATATATTTCATTATCATATTTTAATTTTTTTGAAAAATGTTTGAAGTACATATGCTAAGACAATATGTGTAAATTTTATATGGTTTTTTTTTTTTGTTTGCTAATGATGGAAAATAAACTGGACTGTGTTTCCGTATAGTACTAGATATTCCCTCATTTATTGACATTGCTTTTCTAGTTGAATGGATTTGAAAAATCTCTGGGATATGTGCATATTTAGGGATGGCAACAGAAACAACAGGGAGTTCTATTTTCTAGCAAAAGTTAGCTTCCTTAAAATAGGTATAATCCAGTAGTTCTCTACTGCAGCGTACCATTTACTTTACTGTTCTCTGATCATCTGTTGCCATTTTTGCTACATCTAATGTTAGATGCTGTGTAAGGATGTGGAGTTTTTGGAGGGTGGGCTTACATTCATTGGTTCTTGTTTAAGACATGAGCAGAGCTGCAGAAGTGCCATAAAGATCTTCCTATTGAATAGCTATCAGTATGCTTCACTAGTGTCCAGTTTGGCAAATGAAGCAGAAAAGTCAAGGCCAACTCCTAGTTGTAATGCTGTATGAAAAGCGTATTTTTATCCACCTCTACTTCAGTTGAGTTATGACAGTGCTTTTGTTGGACTTGCTGAAGTGAAAAGATATGAAGAGTACATACTTAGCTGAATATATGTTTGTATTTGAGTTAAGGACACTACTGGTGATTTATTCTTATACCTCCACTATATATAATCCAATGCAATGCACTTTCAAACTGCAATTATAAAGATGCACGTAGCTGTGTGATTGTGATATATGTGCCACCTAGAACAAGTACTGTGTCTTCTAGAGGCATTTCATTGTGCGTGTATACAAGAATGGTTCTGAAAAACAGAATACATTATTGAATCACAGAAACAATTGTTGTAAGGAACGTGTCTAGTATTGAATAAAATATAAATGATTGTTAATATATAGCTTACTCGGTTGCCATTGCTGTAGAATTTATTGTAATTATTCCAGGAAGATGAGATTTCTCTTCCTTTCCTCCAAGAAAAAACGTATTATCTATTCAGTTTGTATGAAATTCTGATAGTCCGTCTCAGTTGTGGAGCAGGTAACAATTTGGCCTCTTTTTTGTGGACTTGGCTGAATTTATGCTCCATTTTATGCTCCACTCTTTTCCTATCAGATTAAACATTGATCTGGTAAAGAGTCAGGATCTTTGGCTGGAAAATTCTACACGCTTTATGTAACATGTTCATTGGCAAGTATTTAGAAGAAGGACGTACTATATGGTTCCCTGCCTATTTTTTTAAGTGGCTGACCCAGGCAGCATAGTAAATGAATCATTGCCCATATCTAATTTATGGGTATATCTAAAGATAGTTGCAATGTACTACACAAGCATTATATTTAAGTTCTCATTTTTAAACATTTAGTCCTGAAGTTGGCACTGCCCAGATTAAGTCAGCAAAAGGTGCCAGTTGGTTTACTGTGTTTTAACATTGGCCTCTGACCTCCAAGGCCACTACCTATGTCGGATCTGGTTGCTACCTAGGTATTTTAAGTTAAAAAGTGGCAGGAATGATAAATTTTTTAACAAATAAAAAAGTTTAACTATTTGAGGGGAGGCAGATGGAATTGTCATGCACAGTAACCACAAAGATCCATAACTTCAGTTTTGCATATTTGAGAATTTGGCTGAATCTCCACTATAGTGTTTTATCATTTTATAACAACAAAAAAGTAGTTTCTCAGCGCTTTTAAGCTGTAAAGCGATGTTAGTCTTGTGAGAAATAAAGGAAAGGAATGAAAAGGTTTGAGAGTGATCTCTAATTCAGAGGTTTTCAAACTTTTTCAAGCTGCAGACCTCAAAACACATTGTTGCTACATGGCGGAGTCCATTCCCGCAAATTCAACTAACTACTAATCGACAATTTGTGCATATGACTTTTTCCAATTTTTTCTTGACCTGTCTACGAACCCCCTGGCAACTTTCCACGAACCTCAAGGAGTCCACAGATCCCAGTTTGAAAACCTCTGCTCTAACTACTCCTTGTCTGTAACAGCTTCCCTCTTTTCCATTTCCAACTTAGTTTTGGTTATGGTTGGCAAGATGCAATCACAGCAATAGATAAGTGAAAAGATTTCTCGGATGTTGCTATTCAGTTTAGTCCGTAGTACGAGTTCTCAATATGGCAGGCATCTTTTACTCCTTTTGCACTAGACATGGGTAGAGGGGCTATGGGCAAGAGTTACAGAACCAACCAGCTCTTTGTTTTCCCTGAACTCGGTTTCTGGGTGTTAAGCAATTCAGCTGGGTTGAATAGGAAACTACAATGAAATTCTACTCAGGTTAAAACAATCTTTGTTGTCTTTTTGTCTCAGTGGATAGCTTTTGGCACAAAACAGCCCACCACAGCATCTGTGATATGAAGGAGATAGAAAGGATAAAAGCAAGTTAAAAAGATATGAATCCAGGACTATAGATTACAAGGTTAAATTGATCATTTCTTTTAAAAGGAATGATCGGTTTAACCAAGAAGAAGGAATTACTTTCACTAAATGTAATCCTAACTCTTCAGGTAGACAAGAAAGAAAGCAGAAAATGAGACTTGGCTTGAGATTAGGACAGTTGTGTGCTTTTAAAAAGCAAGCAAGTAAATAAATAAATATATAGCGTTGCATAAAAGCTCAGGAAAATAGTTACAAAACATGTTTGTGATAAGAACAAATTTGTCTTATATAGTAGTATTGGTGGGGCTGGGTATGAGAAGGGATGGAAACTTAAATTTTAATTACTTATAGTGTAACAAGAAAGCAAATTTACTTTGTACATAGTTTTATCTTTCATCCTTCTAGTTCAACTTACGAATACATTGTTCTGTTTATTTTTATTGTTTTTACTGTTTAAACACCTTTATTATCTGTCTGAATATTTGGGTTATTGAACAAATTGGAAACTTAATAAATAGAACTAGAATCTTTTTAGCTTTAGAATTGTCTGAATGTCTTAATTTCAAATCCTCCACACTGCATTATCAAAACAGTTGGAGAAAGAGAACAGTTATCTTCTGAAAGACAAAAATCACACAACAATTTAATTGACAGAATTACATTTGAGAAAATGCTGTAAAGAAACAAGCAGCAATCACATTACAATCAAGATCTTTTCATCTTCCTCTATTTTTTTCTTATTACATTAATTATAAATCTTCCCAACAGACTGAATCAGGAGAATTGTACACCCTTGGAATAAAGGAAATATTTCCTTTAGCTAAGCCCTGTAAAGTAATACTGTGCTGAATCTTTCTGTATATAGCATTATGGATTATGAAACCAATGTTAGTATATAAGAGTTTAATCCTCCAGAACGTTGAGTAAAGTATTACGATTGCCATTGTAATTTTGTACTTTGCAATAGATACAAATGTTATTGGTCATAGTGGAGAAATCAAATAGTTTGTGCCTTGATTAGGACCCAGGGTATACCGTATTTTTCGCTCTATAGGACGCACCTGACCATTAGACGCACCACATTTTTAGAGGGGGGAAACAGGAATAATATATTTTTTCCTGCTTTCCTGCTTCCATCCCGCTCGCAAATGGATGGAATGGATGGCGGAGGGAGCAGCCATCCATTCCATCGATTTGCGAGCGGCTCCCAGCACACATGGAAATCGCTCCGCTGGCAGCTCCGCAGCGGGGGAGTCACCCCGCTGCTTGGACTGGAGCGTTCCCGGCATGCCGCGGGGGGGGGGTGATCGCTCCGCGTGACGCTCAAATATAGCTGGCTTTGGAGCATCGCGCGAAGCGGTTCCCGGCACCCCGCAGGGGGGGGGATCGCTCTGTGTGATGCTCGAATATAGCTGGCTTTGGAGCGTCGCACGGAGTGGTTCACGGCACCCCACGGGGTGCCGGGAACGCTCCAGTCCAAGCAGCGGGGTGAGTATTCGCTTTATTGGACGCATACACTTCCCCCCTTTTTTGGGGGGAAAAGTGCGTCCTATAGGCCGAAAAATACGGTATACAAGGGTTAAGAAGCCACAGTATGGACAGAATACGGTGAAATAAATTGGCTCCAGGTTGGCAAAGGAGTGTGACAAGGGTGCATATTAACACCTAATTTACCCAACCTATACGCTGAATATATATTAAAGAAAGCTGATTGGAAGGAGATGAATGCAATTTGAAAACTGAAGCAAGAAATATAAGCAACATGTACTGTGCTAATGATGCTATGTGTATAGTCCAAAATGCAAAGGATCTGCAAGCTTTAGTAATAAATGTTAAGGAGCAAAGTAAAGAATGAGACTAAAATTAAACCTAAAGAAAACTAAACTAAAGGCAGATCAACTAGCCTTATAATTGACAATGAACATATTAAAGTAGTAAACAGCTTGAACTGGAAGGCTAGCAGGGAGAGATTAAAGTCAAAGTTATTTGATAACCTAGTTTTATTGTCCATACTTTAAAAAAAGCACCATTCTTGAAACAGAAAATCAGCAGCTACCAACTATAAGATTCTAACCATACATAAGAAGCCCTAAGTTTTAAATCTTACATATTTTTCTTTCACCTATGTATGTCCTAGTGGATGGAGAGCCAATTATTTCTTAGTGAGTGTTTAACATTTATATATTGAGGGTTTTTTTGTTTAAAAAAATCAATTCAGCAAAACATGTAAAATAGACTGACAAAATAAAATTAATCCAATAGTTTTATATTTGGGGTAGTTTTAAATACGTTTAGCACGATATATCTATACATTAAATTTAGATATAAGTCTAAACAACAAGTAATTATAGATGTCTAAAATCCACAGTATATGCTATTATACATTTTATATAGTAATGAAATTCAAATAAAACAGTACATTTGAGAGACTGACTCTTTTGGTCCCGACGGAGACATTAATGTCTCTATTTCTTAAGAAGTCATAATTGGACCAATGATGTTAGATTCTGGACAGCTTTTATCAACTTTCTCTTTTAAAATAAAGGCTGTTGAGAAGATGGACAAACAACAGCTCCAGATCAGTGGTCTCCAACCTTTGAGGCTTGGTGGCCTGGCTGGAGGTGGGGAGAAAGGGGAACCGAGTCACATGAGTGGCAGGCTGGTGCATGCACACATAGCTCCACTCGCGCAAGAGAGAAGAGAAGCCTTTGGGGCATCACTCGCAAGCACACATGTACGCACCAGCTCGTGTGACACGGTTCCAAATAAGTCATGGGTTAGCAATGGGTCATTGCCCAGGGGTTGGGGACCCTGGCTCCAGATTATCCTGGAGGAAATTTATCACCTAGTTCTCCTAATACAGAATAACACATTTGGAAGGGATCTTGAAAGTCTTCTAGGTCTATCCTCTGCTTGAGCAGGAGTCCCTATACCAGACTGATTCTGTCCAGTCAGGTTTAAGACAAGCTATAACCTTGAAATGCCATTTTAGTTGCGCTTGTTAAGATTTTTTTGGCAGAATCAGGATGAGGATCGTGTATCCCAGTGCTCCTTGAATTCTTAATGGCGCTTTTTAAAATCAAGCATGGTACCCTTTAGGAAAAGCTGCACAATTTGAGAATGGAAGCATTGCTATACCGCTCTCCTTATTCCTGACCCACAAGGGAAACCATGAGCAGAGAGAAAAAGTTAGTTGCTAATTGCTTGCATACTGGACTATATTATGATGGGAATGGAAGGGAAACTATGGGACAAGAAAGGAGAGAAATGGAAAGTTAGAGAAATGATAACTTTCTCTAACTCTCATACAAAAATGGAAATGAGGGTGATGAACTGAAAAGAAATCTGTTGAAGTTTACAAAGGATGAAAGGATGTCACATATTTTATCATAAAGAAAGAGTTCTTATTGTAATGGAAGTAAGTATGCATCAAGCTATCTCCATTTCCTGTAGAACTACCAGTTCTTCAAAAAGCTATAATTGGGATAACTAATAGTAAGGATCACTGTGTCTACTCTAACTATTCTTACTAATATGTTACATAAACAAACAGGAGACATGCTATTTAAAAATACCTCTTTTTTGGAAAGAACATCTTGCCCCTTCCAGCACAGTGAGGCAGCGAATTGGATACAAGTCAAATTAGAGACTTAAGTGAGTTTTATTAGAAATTTCCCTATTCTGCATTATGTGCAGGATTCATGGTCAGTTGGAGCCCAGCTAAAAACAAGGAGAAAAGCTTGTGCTTATGTATAATGCCAGAGAAGGAAGAAAGAGAGTATTAGGTTAAATGACTAACTGGTTTGTGCTAATGTTAGACTGACCTTGTGATGAGGCCATAAAGTGTGCAAATCACAGGGGTTTTTGGAAGAGAGAGAGAGGTTTCAAAAGAAAGAATTTCTGTTTCACCTCATTTGAAGCAGTTGGTTGATTATGTTTTGTACAGTTTCTTTTATGGAAAGCTCATAAACTTGTTTTTTTGATGGAAAAGTCTGGCTTAGTAACTGTTTATTTTTATGAGAAAGAACAAAATTAATTTCTTGTACTTCTCACCCTATTCTCAACAATCAGTTCCACATAATAAAAAGAGCCTTATTGTTCTTTGCCATCATGATGAATTTTGCCAGAGAATTTGCTTTATGGTAAGATTCATTCCACTATAGCAAATCCCACCACATTCTGTCTAACAAAAACAACGAGCTTTGCTATTAGTAGTTTTAAAAAATCAGATTAAAAAGTGTGTAGATAGTCAGTTGATAGATATCTGAAATCATTTTAGTGCGATTGTTTCCTCCCAAAATAGGACATTTATCTTTGTTTTCAATGTGAATAAATTTCTCTTTTCCTACCATGGCAATTTTCTTTTTTGATATTTATACTCTTTCTGAGGCAAGCTAATTTTCTAATGCCCTTCTTCATATTCTACTGGTGTAAGCAATGACCAAAGCATTGGCTCCAACAGAGTATCTAGTTTTGCTTTGTGCAGTACTGATAATGTACATATATAGGCACTTGTGCTGACAGAAAAATAAAACAAAGCTTGTTTCAGTGTTTCATAACTGGCTGAGTAGGTAAGAAACCTTTGCACAGTGATGTTGTCTGGCACCACCAAACTAACACTCTCTGAGACAGATAATAAGATCAGAGGAAAACTTTGCTGTCATGGGATCCTTCTCCCTGACTAAATAGGTTGAAGGTGGTTGTACAAATGGGCAGAAAGTGGGAAAGAGTCATACACTGGTTAAATTCAATAAAAGCAATTCTTAGAAAGAGAATATGCCTAAAGAAAATATTGAAGACCACAGTTTGCACATCACCAGTTTCCAGGTGACATGTCAGCAGGAAAGCCAACTCCACAACCAGACAACTCTACAATCCATTAGGTAGGGCAGCAGTCAACAAGAAACAACTATCTTGAATTAGACTATCAAAATCTGGGTCTCACTGCTATTCCCAGTGTGCCAAATAACCATCAAACCATTGTTAAATAGTTTCTTAAAAGGAAGACAGCCTGGAACCTACAGGATAACTTTGTATATGTTTTTCAGATCCACTGCATGGGAGCAGTGCTGACTTACCGATCTAAATATTTTGAAATCAATATTAGAGGATGCTAGAAATAGAAGCCAAAAATATCAAGAAGGCATGTACCATGAGATAAGTAATGAGATCATTCACAGTTCCACTTCCAGGTAACCTGAGAGTTTCCTCCTTGGGAAGTTGACCCAAAGAAGTCCCCTAAACAATTGACAAGTTATCACTCATCATATCCAAAAGAACTTCAGTAAATGATACTATCTTGCCTGGAATAAATTAATCTCACATATAATTTATTATGTCAATCTTGGATTAGTTAATATGTTATATGAGTGTAAAGCCATAATGGATGAACAATATAATTTGACTCAGCACTCAGGCTGCTGCCAATCTATCCACAGTATTTTAGCCATCTGTATTTCATATCGGAGGGAGTCTTATATATAAAGAAAATAATATCCCTGGTTGTTTGATTCATGCAAAGGTTTTTAGACATTTAGTACATTCCTAGAGTGAACAGAAAAGGACCAGGTGGGTTTCTCATATATCACTCACTATCTCAACGCAGCTTGCTGTGAGGATGTGTTATTTTCAGGTGACCAAATTTCCCGGCAGGCCTTTCAAATCCCATTCATTCAGACTATAACAGAAGCTTGCCATCAAGCTCACTTTTTTAATGCAAGTGTAGCAGTCAATGGCTTTAAGCAATGGTTAAGCCAAAGCAAATTGGCATCCACTTTCATGGTGCAGTTATTTCTAAATTCATATAGCAATTGCAGACAGCTGCAGGGAGGCTTTAGGGAGATGTTGGTAAAGAACATATAACTCAATTCTAAGGCCAAATTCAGTCATTCATCACCACCATACATATGTTAACTCTATTCAGTACAAGGTTAGAGATTAAATTAGGTAGAAATAGTGATACAAAAGGTAATGCCATTGAAAGATTGTCAACTAAGACGGAGGGAGGAAGAAATAGAAACTTGGAGATGAAGAGTACACAATAAAAATTAAGTTGTAGGACAATTACATACACATTAAGTTTGTAAAATGCAATAATGTCTAGATGGGACAAAACAAACGTAAGGCTTTGTGTCTGGGGTCTTACCAACTTGAGAAAGACCATAACAAGAGCAATAAGCAGTTTTTGTTTCATCTTTGTAGTTTGTCATGAAAAAAAATTGCCTGGCAACAGGGAGTATCCTTCACATTGGGCATTTATGTACTTTTTAAAATCTGCTACTCCTTATGACCATTCTAATAGAGACAGAGACTGACCTTTGGTTACTTATGTAAACTGTTCAGAGAGCCACCATTATTAGGTTTTTTTTAAAAAAAATTACATTTCATTAAAATTATATGAAAGCAGGACTTCATCCTAAATATGATCCTCCTGTTCCAAAACTAAAGCTGTCCATTTCATTGTTGGCAGTGTTAAACTATATAAAAGTCATACAAATAACTTACAAATGAGTTCATTCATAACATTTTTATCACAAGTGACAAATTATGCACAAGTGACAATTACAAACAAATTGTAACTTCTGAGAGCATGGCAGTTAAAGAAAGAGGTTGACTTTTCATCACAGATGTGAGAAGATAGACTTTAAATTAATTTCAAGTAACATTTGCCTCCCTGCATTAAATCTCCTGATGTCTCTTATACAGTTTCTGAAAGACAATTGCTTTCTTACAGATGTCTTCAAATAAAATCTCATAAGAGTAAATTTCATTTCATCCTAGTGATACATGAAGGAAACTAAAAGTCGTGTAATGAGGTTCTATCTTGGTGTCTGCAGGCTATTGGAATCTGGATGGGAAAGAACAGGTTCAGTCTCATAAGATTGAGTGGCTGTGGAATGTGGGAGCACATGGATCCAGATATTTTCTGTATTTGGTTCTGGATGAGTGTGCACTACCCCAAACATGCTTGTTATAGGAAATAAGGTCCTCCTTGAAAAGCTAGTGGCAGCCATGGCTTGGAGGACCTTGCACATAGCTCCGTCTTTTGCCTATTTCTAGATTGGAAAATCACTATAGCTGTAGTTGCTGGATCCTAGGAGTCTGCTGGTTAAGTGAGGCTCCTGGCTGTCTGACCTAATTAAGTGGTCAGCAGATGTTGGGAGCAGTTTTTCCCCTTCCAACTGCTCAGACAGTTCAGAGACTGTCCAGGTTCCCTTGTTGATTGGCTGTTGCACCAGCCCAATATACTATAAAGGTTTGTAAGAATAACCATCCTGTTGCTGGCTACATTTCTGTTGTTACTTTGTCGATAAACTCTATTGTGATTCACTGAGGATTCCAGCCTGATTCTTTCGCGATCAGACCCAACAACTGGCGATGAACTGGGGCGAAGGAAAAGGGCACCGAACAACAGTTTGAATCCACTCACAGCCGCAGCTGCAGATGACCATCTTAGCTCCACCAGCCCCGTTCGACCAAACCAAAGAAACCTGGGATGCCTTTATGTCCCGGTTTGATTTTTTCATTCAGTCTCAAGCAATTCAAAACTTGACTGACAAACAGAGGAAAGCAATTTTCCTAAGTAATTGTGGGCACGAGGTGTTTGACACTGCCTGCACCTTACCAGAGCCTCGATCTCTTCAGGTAATACCCTGGAGGCTCTCCACACTTATTATGCCCCAGTGCTATCGAAATTCATAAAAAGGCATGAATTTAGGCATCGCATGCAGCGTGGGGGAGAAACAATTAACCGGTATGTGTCAGCCCTACAGAAAGCAGCCACCCATTGTGCCTTTGGGAACGTGGACAACAGTTTATTAGACCAATTCATCTCCAGGGTGAAAGATTTAAGGCTGCAAAGACGACTCTTGGCAAACCCAGACTTGACTTTAAGGGCGGCCTAAGATGAGGCTCGAGCGGCTGAGACAGCATCTAATGCCGCAGAGTTGCTCCAGAAGTTGGCTAGCACAGCAGCGGCTGATAAGGCAGATGCCCTAGTACACCAGGGCAAGGCTGCTACTGTCGAAGACTTGGAGGAAGAAAATTTCAAAGTCGAGCAAACGTACAGAAAGCCAGCAGAGGTGCCCCAGCTGTGGAGTGCAACACCCCAGAATTGTATGCCATTTCCGAGATGCAATCTGCAGACGCTGTGAGCAAAAGGGACACATCACGAAGGTCTGCAGAGCACTGGAGCCAGTCGAGTCCATGCCCCAGGTGCCAGTGCCAAGGAAAAGTCGTTTTTGACCCCGCAAAGATGCCAAGGCGGGAGAAAGTGCCAAGAAACTGGCAGAGTCCATGGATGCCTGCTGCATTAAAGTGAAAGTGAATGCCTGCCAGCTGGCTAAAAAGATCTACGTGTCGGTTTTGGTCCAGGGCAAGCCTTGCCGTATTGAGGTGGACTCGGGATCGACCATCTCCATTATTTTCTTGGTGACCCTGAAGAAACTTCTGCCCGATGTTAAGCGGGGCCAGCTGAAGCATCAGAAGTTGCAAATAAGAGATTATCAGGGAAATTGTCTGCCTGTGCTAGGACTGATAATTCTCCCTGTAACATTTAACTGTTTTAATGGCCAACTGCCAGTGACTGTGGTTGCGGAAAGACTGCCTCCTGGGGCTAGAATGGTTCGACCCCTGGGATTTGGGAGTCACTGGGGTACATGCCATAATGACCTCATGGGGGTTGGATCTGATAGATGAATACAAAGATGTATTCTCAGAAAACCTGGGCAAGTATAAGGGCAAGCCAATTTCATTGTTTCTAGACTCCCTGGTCTGGAATCAGGATCCGTATTTGCCAAATTAGATCTAGCCCAGGCATATCAACAATTGCCTATGGATGGTCCGGCTGCAGAAGCACAGACTATTGTAACCCATAGGGGGGTATTCAAGGTAACTGGGTTACAATTTGGCATAAGTGTAGCTCCAGGAATTTTTCAGGGAGTTATGGAGCACTTATTACAAACGATTCCTAGGTTGTCCTGTACTTTGATGATGTGTTAATTACGGCCCCCTCACAGGAACAGTTAAAGACACGGCTGCGAGCAAT
>JANHFO010002981.1:68495-81830 GCA_032468095.1 Pareas carinatus | reverse complement strand
CTTCCTTCCTTCCTTCCTTCCTTCCTTCCTTCCTTCCTTCCTTCCTACCTACCTACCTACCTACCTACACACACACACACACACACAGACACAGGATACAGTATGTCAGAGCACAGTCTGAGAATTCACAGGGAGCATGTGTAAGGCAGCATCTTTTTAAAGCTTTTTGTCCTAACCAAACACCCTACATTCTGGAGCCTGGTTGCATTGCTGGGACAACTTGTCACTTTAATCTTTTATCTGCATATGTGGACAGGGTCCTTTCTTATGTTTTTCAGCTTGTCCTTTATTGGATTTGTGTGTCTGCATGGAAAGCTTGAGAAAAGAGTCATTTGTTAAAGAGTCTTGAGGAAAGAGCCATTAGCCCAGCATTGAGTGATCCGTTTCTTTGAGGTATATGCCAAGGATCCAATTTCATCTTAAGCAAGTCTGTGTGGCTCCAGTTGTCTTAGTGTAAAAACAGACACATGTTTTTCCTAACACTGATGCCTGGAAGGTTCCTTTTCTATACTTTGCAAGTAGGTTTAGTTCTATGAACAGATTATTTCCATGACTGTATAAGCTGCTCCATACAGAGACAGCAGTCTTATAGGTTACTGAAGTCATGTACCAGACTGTTTCTAGAAAGTAATAAAACTCTTGGTAGTGGAACACAACCTTTTTCTGTTTGGTGGAACATAAAAAGAATTAATGGGCTCCCTCTCTCTTCAGTGGGAAATAATACAAACATTGTATATAAGCATTTTTAAAACTTTGACACCCAAATCATAGCACACCGAATGAAGCAAGCAGTCTCTCGGAAAAGAATGTCTTTAATAGTATTAATAGCATCTAAGTGTATTCAATTTCTTCCAGGATTAGATTAGATAATAAGCAGAACATGTTAGATTTCTGGGGATGTATATTGTTGAAAGCATTTGCTTTATCTTCTTATTCCAGTAGATGGCTACAGTTCACTACCAAATTGGAGCTTTAATAGATTTTTCCAGTAAGTAAATCAGAAGATGAAGGTTGAATTACTATAAATGAGTTGACCTGGACATTTTTCTTGCTTCGTGTGCTTAGTCATTCACTCTTCATCATTATTCTAAGAATGCTTTCTCGAAAGTCCTCGAAAAATGTTACAATGCTCTTGTTATTTTTGAGGCAATAGTCTTCAGTGTAAATATTGTGCTGTGCTATTTTGTTTTAATATTTTGCAGTGCTATTGTGGAGTCTAACACACAACCCCATAGAATATAGAAAGAAGCCTTATGTGAATCATCCTGAGGTATGCTATGAAAAAAACCCTTTTCTTAGCATTGGCCTAAAGAATTATAACCAGTATTTATAGGTTGTTTTTGGCCCACTTGTATCAGGGCAGCATTTTTTAAAAAGTGGTTTTCAGTCGATGTTTGAAAAAAAATTCTGTTTATATTGCATTTTTAAACTATATAATTTATGTACCCAAATTTTTAAAAATAAAATAAAATATGTTTGCTACTTTTTTCAAACAAACCAGCATTTATACCCTTCTTGATAATTAACAAATTACCTGATAGAAGAAAGAGAAATGTAAAGGAGCAAAACAACATTACTATTGTGTTTCTTGAATGTCCTTCTAATTAGATACATAAACATGAGAGTGTGGCCATAGATGTGGTTAGCCCCCCACAAACATATATTGATATATATATATAAAATAGTACACAATAATACACAAATACAACAATCAGTTTTCAGTGTTTAAGGAAATAATATAATAGTATTTACTGTTAGCTTTTGCAGACTTCAACCAGTTTTTCTTTCTTTATATACAGAAAGAGGAATGTTTGCATTTATACTTTCTCTGGATTTTCTTTCTGAAAAGCTGTTAGGTCTGTCTGTCTATCTGTCTGTCTGTCTGTCTGTCTACCCACCCACTCACCCATCCATCTCTTTACACACACACACATGCACACACACACACGCTTGTATTTTTAAAAACGTAAAACCACTTTTATTAAACATAATCTTATCTGTTATCCTTTTTCTATCCCACTGCAATCAGCTACCAATTTATATATCTGGATACAACTGCTTAATATATTATTAATAGAGATAGTGCTCAGCATTACAAATGATAAAAGGTGCCAGTTTAAGAGTTTCATTTTAGATGATAAACATTAACTTTTCTGTGGTAGCATGAAGACAAATGTCTTAATTACATATAAATTCTTTATGTTTTATAGTACTGATTTAGTGGTTCATTAATTTTCTTGAAATATATATTCCCAAAGACTTTCATTGTAACTAAAATATGCACCCATTTACCCATTTGGTTACAATGTTGCATCGACTGTCCATAGTGATTTCTTCATTTTTAGGTATTGCAATTATAATACAAATAACTATACTAACGAATAGCTTTAGAAATGATAAGGAAAATTTGGCATGCTAGTCTATCTGTGAAGAATACTTGCTTTTTACATTTCTTTCGTCTTTGCTTATCCATTTTGCCCCATTTTTTCAGTTACAATAAAAAAAACTATTTTAGGAAAAATTTTGGGCATCTCTCAGCACAATTCTCCAAATTACTTTGGAGATGTTCAAAGAAACATCTTCATACCTAAGTTTTTTCAGCCACAGTTGTTGTATTTGTGCTTTACTTATCCACTTTATATATAGATTAAATGCAATTTATAGATAAATACAATTTATTCGCATAAATGAATATGTTATTCCCTGTTAAGAGCATGAAAAATAGAAAAGGAATCTAGGTAGTATATTAAATGAACTATGAACAAATGTAAAGAATTTGCAAAGGGAATAACAAAACTACTAATCCTCATTTCCTAGAAAGTATGGTTATTTTTGTCACAGAACCTTATATACAACCAATTCTTACAAAAACCTTAAATTTTAAGAGAGATGTGAGTAAATTGTATTCATTGCTAACTTTGCTGGGGGAAAACATTTTATAATTGTCTTGCCTCCCTTCAGTATGTGGATAATAATAGTATTCTTGCTTTGGAAAATGATTGTGGAATCTAGCAAAGTAGGTGAGGACTAATGGACAGAATCCTGATTGAACCACAGTAAATTGGAAATGGATCCTCTCTTAACACACCTCCTCATCCCCAATGATATTCATTATAGTGCTGAATTTGTCCTCTAGAAACATATTTTCAATATTCTTGTATACTTTTTCAAGGAATTGTCAGTCTGCCTTGCCCATTCAGTATTCTTGTAACCTTTGGCCAGAATTGTAGATTAGTTGATGAGTCCACAGTGCTGTTCTTAGATTGGCCACTAGGGAGTGTAAATGTGTGTGTTTGAGATTACAGTATTTTTCAATATGTATTCCGGTCTCTTTTTTAAAAAAGGACGGTGTTGTAACTTTTTTTACTTGTACTTCTTATTTTTCATCCTTCCTTATACATTTTCTTCAAGAATCAAAAGGGAAAATGCTGAATACTACAAAATGAAATAAATTGCTTAAGTACTGCCTATAATACTTCTTGTTAATAACAGTTATATTAATATAGATGTATCAGAAAATCATTTTAAGTGAACAGAGAAGTAAATATTCTTTGCATTGAGAGGCTTCTTTAATTTCCCCTCTCCACAAATATCTTGTAAAATTCTAGTTGTGTCATTTCTTTTAAATAAACAGTTTCCCCCCTTCTTAGTCAACTCCCAGATGCAAATAAAACTTAAGACTTTTGAAATGTATTTTGGTATTTAATGCTGAAAATATTATAATAAATGCATTTAAAATATGCATATTGAAAAAAATAGTTCATATTGTATAAAATAATTTCCCCTTGATTTTAAATGTATATACATACATACATACATACTACATTAAGAGATAACATTCAGTCCATTCTATACATTCCTTTCCCTGAGCATTCTTATAAAATATACTTGGATTATCACCTTTCTTTAAAATGAAGCAACTAAATAAAACATACAATATATAGTTCTCTTATATATTAGAGTGGTTTTTTAAAAAGAGGACAAACAAAACAAAAACTTCAAATTAGAGACGAATGCATTTTATTAAAGTATTGTCAATTTATATGGGAAAGAAATAATTTGATTTTAATTCCTACTTATGTACTATATGAAAATTATAAAAATACCTGAGAAGGCATATGCTGAAAAAATATTCTAGGTAATGTAACAACATATTCCCTTAATAATTTTAATAGTTTAATTTCATCCTGATAAGTAAAACATTAGGGAAATATGATTGAGTTCTGTGTAAAAAAAGAGGTTTACTAAAAGCAAATTGTATAAAATGCCAGCTCTTTTTGTAAGTAAACAAAAGAAAAAATGTGCCTCAGAGATGAATATTGAATTATGCAGAAAGCCATCTATAAAAACAACCCTAATTTTTATAAGGATGAGTCTGTATGTATTGCACTGAAAAACTTAAATAGTATGATATTTGACACATGCACAATATTCAAAGGAACATTTGTGTGAATAATAATAGTTAACTATAGGTAATTTGCATTAGCTAAGCATTTGTTCTGTATATATTTATATGAATGAACAATTATTTTGGAAAGTTTGTGAATATGTTCAAATGTCAACAATAATCCTAAAAGGAATTGTTCAGGTGATTATGACTGAAGATACATCTGATGATTTGTTTTTGAAAAAGGAAGTAGGCAAAACCTTGGTGAACCTTTAATGATTACACTTCATGATAGCTTTCATAAGAGTGCACATAATTTGTGACAACTCCAATAAGAAGACATGGCAGCAAAACTTTCTGAGTTAGCGGCAAAATAAATGGGGCAGGCTTTGCATTTTGAGCAGAAATCTTATGAACTGTGATTGAATTTGTCGTGAAAGTATGTCAGAATTAATAAAGTATTTACATGCAAGGTTGCCAAGCTCTAAAAACTGTTTAGGGCTAAGGATTGCTTCACAAAAAGTCATCTCCATACATCTGGTATTAGACAGTCAAGGACAAATGTACTTTTGTACAATTCAAATCTCAGTGCCATTTCTCATTTCAAATCATTTATGTCAGGATACCAGGCAAAACAATGATGCTTTGAGGATGTAATTAAAGATATTGTTCAAAGAACAACTTTCTGCGTATTTGAATTATTACTGTCATCAGAATCATACAAATATGGAAATATGAATGCCAGAAGCACATAAATCAATGATCAGCATGGCCTCAAAATCCAATAAATATGTAGAGTTAAATACTTTAAAATGCAAATTGCATCTGATAATTTGCATATGGTAGAATTTAAAGGGAATTTTGTTGCTTAAGCACCTCTAAGGTAGCAGTTAGTGCTGTGCGTAAACATAGATTTTTTTTATTTCAATTCATCATTGGTCAAGTTGCAAGATTTGATAAATGACAGGAGACTGCTTTTCTTCGTTAAAATGACTGAATTCTTTTGCTGATTCTCAAAACTGCCTTGAAGTCATCTGAATAATTAAGAGTTAATTATTCTTCATCCATCTAAATCAGAAAAGGACAGATTTAGGGAAGGAATTTATAATTTTTGCCTCATGTCCTGTCATGTTGTAATGTGATAAACTAAACTGACTCCAAATAATATCTAGTGACCTTATAGTAATTACGCCTCACAAAACATTTTGGTTGCAATTTTTAATTGCTTACATCGGTTTCAGAAAGTACATGTTAATGTTCTCTGAAGTTTAATTGTGTTCAAAAGGAAGCAATATAAAATTCATGTTCCATTACTATAATATTTTAGGTTCATCGATCTGGATAACATAAGCTTCTCTCGCTTATTCCTGAAATGTGAAATGATGCTCTCTTTTGTCTTATCTTTTTCCTCACCTCCTCCCCCCATCTTAGTTATAAAGGAATTAAATTCCCTCTTCAAGTCTATTTAATCATTATAGAGATAATTAGAGAGAAGGTGGGTGGTATGGTGGGTGGTAGGTAGGAGGAAGGAAGGAAGGAAGGAAGAAAGGAAGGGAGGAAGGAAGGACAAATTTGAAAATGAACTCAAAACATTCTTTTAGGAAATTGATCATAAGAATTGCAAAGGGTTGTATTATTCTAGCTTACGTAGCTCCTGCAACTTACAATTACTAGAAAAGAAAGACCTATTTTAACAGTACAAAATGAGACAGCTCATTTGTAAAATATTAAAAAACCCAAAATTACCATGCGTGTCATAAATGTTTACTGAATGCAAGAGGATTTGTAATAAAGTAATCAATATGTATGATCCCCTTTCACATAATGTGGCAAATTTAGGTTAAATATAGGCTGCATTTTCTTCTAGAAAATCAATTGTCTGTATAGTGTACAGCAGCTGGATTCCTATCAGAGAATCATTTTGCAATGTACTAACAGTAAATTCTCTCTTGCCTCTTTCAAATAGTATTGACTACTAATTAAAAAAAATACTAAATACCATAATCCCACTCTGGGGAGCTGATTCATATTTCAAGGAATTCTGTATACACTAATAGCAAACGTGTCATCCTATTAAAAATTGTTTGAATGTACTTCTCTTAGAAGGATGTATTTGGAGGGTTTTTTTTTAACGTGCTGCAAAATATCTTTAAACAGCTTCCGATACTCAGTGTTCGTCATTGAACCATGGGTGGTTTTTTAAAATTTAAAAATATTTATTAAAAGGCAAGAATTGCTTTTGCCTGTTTTCAAAGCTTAGTTCAAAATAGCACTATATTTGGTTTTAAAAAATGTTTTCGTATTTTTTTTTAAAGAAGCAAGACTGTAATAGACAGAGTATGATTATGTATATGAGATTCCTCAGCAGCTTTAGACGTAAATTGACTTAAAAGCCAGATTTCATGAAGGAGACCTATGGAAATAAGATTTATTTTCAGAACTTGTTTTCTTAGATAATAAAATTACATCTTTTAAAATGCTTTGACCATTTTTGATGTAACTCTACAATTATGAAGACAATCTTTTTGCTTTTTGTGTGTTTTTACTGAACAGTTCTTGATGGGCTATGACTTTGCCTTTTATTTCTGTCAAACCAATTAGAATACAATAGAGCACACCCTGATCCTACTTGTTTGCTTGTTCTGCAGTGTATATGTTCAACTCTTAAGCATGTTCATTTAGATATTTCAACCTGATCAAGCTGAATGTCTTGCAGCAATACATATTGATGCCTCCATATTAGATGATACTTTTAACCTTAGGTATTCCTTTTACAAATTGCAGAATTCAGACATGCTTTTCTCTGGAGTTTCCCATGCATCTAACATGGGTGATTCATTTCTATGCCCTCAGTAGATTCAGATCTTAATGGGAGAGGGGTTAACTCATTAGAATGCACTTAAATGGTAAAAATAGCTGGAATTTGGGCTAGAAAAACAGCTTCTAATTAATAGCAACTGCTTTAATTTAAAGTATTTTTTTCTTCTTTCAAATGACAGTACTATGCTGCCGTGGTAGATAAGTAAAGCTGGATTCAAAATCTTGCTTGAGCACTATCACTGGGTGGCACTGTTATTATTTTTCTTCATTTTATATCAGTAAAATGGTCATAATAGTGTCTTGCCAAGGGTTGTCCTCAGAATGAATAAATTTGCCCATTGTTTCCATAATTGCACATAAACAGGTAAATACATGTGAATTATATGTTCTTGTTTAAAATGACTACAATTGGCACATTATTGGCTCTAAGACTGTTCACTGATAACTGGGATGCTCACATTTCAGATTAAAGGGCTGCGTTGACCAGGGTCTAATCTTATTTTAGAACAGTGAAGAGAGCTTTTAAAATAGCTATGCTAATTTAGAGAATTGTGACCTTTTATTGTTGATATCACATACATATGAAGAGAAAGAAATATTTTGCTTCAGTTTTCATGGTTTGCATTATGCCGCATGCGGCCTTTTTTTTAAGAGTCTGAATTACCCATAGCATGGTATAAAAATCATCCCAGGTAAAGCAGCTGACAGAAAAATATATTCAACTAATGGGATCATGGATTTGTTTGATTCATGTAATTGAAAGTGTTTCATACTATTATTGCAACCTGAAGGCTTGTTTAAGTGTCTAGCTGTCAGTCAGTTTCGAAAGTGAATAATATTTGATTGTCAGTCTGTCAGTCAATAGAGATGAGAACTGTCTGCCTAATGGATTTCTTTACATAGATGTCTGTATAGAGGAAGAAGTAAAATCAATGTTGTCATGTACGACGGGCTGCCTCAAACTGCCAGGTGAAACACAACTATATTTGGGAAATAATTAATCTCCTTCTCTTATTTATTTACACATGTGTATGTGTATGCATGCATAAACACACACACACACACAAAGATGTATATTCTCAATATTTTCAGGAGAGGAACTCTCTTTGATTCTAGGATTTTATTCTGAGGATTTTTTAAAAGAGATCTTGATTTTTTTTAAAAATTATTAATCTGAATTAGGTGATTTTTAAGCAATTTCAGTTGTGATGCTGTAAAACCTAAAGGCCAAATGGCCTTTTTCATGATAAATCAATCTGAATGCAGATTTAGAAATTGCATAAATATACAATATAAATAAATTGCATAAATCTTAATCTAAATAAACTGCCCACTTATCTAAATCCATTGCTCTTTAGCTTAAATGTGGGCAGTAGGAATTTTCTAAGACCTAAATTTTGACTGAATTCTGTCAATGAAATGTGGTTAGTGAAATCTTTTACCTTCGTATAATAAACTTGCCTGAAACTCATTTAAATCTCAATGATTGATTTATGGAAAAAGGTTTATTTAGGAGTGACAAATCTGAGGCTTCTGAGTTAACCAGTTTTAAAATAACTGGTCACCAGTTGTGGCTGTTGGTGGTATAGTAGTAGCAGCTGTGCAGATGTAGGATTAAATTACAATGATCTTTGGTGAGTGCAGAGTGAATGCCTCCAATCTCATGCCTGCGTGAATTAGAGAAGTTGGCTGAATAATGTGCCTACTTATTAGGATTGTCTACTCTAAACCAGTGGCACCCAACCTTTTGAGCACCAGGGATTGATTCTATGGAAAAAGGTTTTTCTGTGGACCAGAGGGGCGTGATTTTGTGTGTTGCCTGTATCTTGCAAATGGGGCTTAGCTTCTTTCCATGGACCGGTTGCTAGCATGTCATGAACCAGTGCCGGGCCATGGACCAGGGGAACCCCTGCTCTAAACTGTAACTTGAGAATGTTCAGGGCTGTGTTTTGATAACCCTAGTGGTAGGCCATTTATTGTTGCAGATTGAATGGATGGACAGCATAGACTTTACAAGTCGCTCCTATGCAGTCTAACTTATAGTGTTAGGCTTATAGTGTTGTTTTTACATTTTTTAGTCTTAATTTAAGATTTAATTTTAAATGATTTAGTTTATTTTTTATTATGTTGATTAAATTGTATGCTGCTCAGAACTTCTGTATGAGGAAATGGGCAGTTAAGGTATGTAGGTAGGTAGTGTTAGGCTCCTTCCAGTACCTAGGGAACCTTCTCAGTATTACCTGAGCATCGTGGGTTCATTAAGACTTTCGAGACGAGGTTGTAGGAAAATTTGACACTTTATTGCAATGGCCATGGAAGAAGTAGGTGATCAACTTCCTCATGTGGCAGTGTTCAGAGGGAGTGGCACACTGAGGAGAGTTCAAGCAGCCTTTTATACACCTTGGCCCGGAACCATAAAGTACAATTTCAGCTCTGGGGTTTTTCCACTGCCACATTTTCATTCCGATCCATTGCCCCCTTCTGCCCTTGGCACCACATCCTTCTTTTCTCTGAATACCTCCTTATAGGGTATTTCCTTCCCCTTCTACATGTGGTACTCAAATGCTCTTTCCACTGCTTGGTGCCCTCTCTCCTGCTCCCCTTATCAAGAGGAACTTTCATCCAGTTAACTTAGCATTTCTTCGGTTCATAGAAATGATTAAGTATTTACACAAGGATGTTCCTTATAGTAGGTAGGTAGGTAGGATTCGTAGGCAGGCTGGCTTATCTGGCTTCCTAGATCTGCTGAACAGCTTTGCTTTGGATAAATGTCTGATCTATATTCTTGTAAACCTACATTAGGTAAGTACAGGTGACTTTATTAAATTGAGTTTTGCATGTACATCATAATATAAATGTGGGGCTTTTACTCATATGAAACTGAACATATGCAGGCAAGATGTGCAAAGGCCTCCTTGTTTCAGACATTTGCTCTGCATCTTCAGCCTGATCCTATCCTTGCTCTAGTGTTGTGTAAAACCAAGCTACATTCAAATAAGGCTCTTCTGAGAGTAACTCTGCATTCATTTGACAGTCATTTATTATGGCTGAACCTTTTAATTTAGTAACCATGCACATCACAATTGTAACTTGGTACTAATAGAAAAGTAAATATTCATTTTTCGTGAAGTGGTCAAAGCTTAATATGTTTATTTAACTACACTGCCAAGCTTTGAACTGAAACTCTCACTCTCAGTCTTAGAAGCATATGTTGAAACTAACGAAAGAGCAACCTCGAGGTACCGATTACCATTACAGAATGGTTCTGAACCATGCTGTGGTTCGGAATGATGAGGCATTTTATCAAGGCATTAGGCATTGTCAAATGAAGTTTAGGAATTTAATGCACAGTTCAAAGCTAACCATGGTTACATTGTGGATTTACTCTATTAAATTTCTTTTATCACAGACTGCTACAAAAGTGCAGTTTCCTGCTCACTTTTCCACTGTCCTGCAAGGAATGGATTTCTGACTAGTTTTCCCTTTAGTCAACTGATCAGTGAATAGTTAAAATCAGATAGTTGGTTTCCTGTGGCTAAGGCAAGAAGGCAGAGGTCTCCCATAGCATACTAGGAAGAAAGAAAGTCTCATAGATTCCTCTTGTTTCCTTAAACATAACCATGTTGCTTGAGCATGACCAGTGTCACTGAGCAGGAATACTCCAAAGATGTCACACTTACTTCTCACTCTTCAAACTAATGATCATTGCCTATATAGTAGTCTGAAAAGTAGATCACTTATGGAAGCAAAGGAAGTATTATTGGTGTTCCAACATATATGATAAAATGTCACCATGTCAGGGTTGAAAATATTGTCTTTTCCTTTATAATGCTACATCAGAGGTGGGGAACTATGACGCCATTATGACTTGTGGAGTTCAACTCCCAGAATTCCTGAACCAAAAGGTCTTAACTTCCAAAAGGCCATAGTTCCCCACCCCTGCTCTACATGTTACTCCAGGGTGAATAAATTAGTATATTAGATAGTATCATATGCAAATGCATCTGTTAAGCAAAGAGAGATTTGGTTTAAGTTACTCAGATCTATTTTTAGGAGGATTATTTTCATCTCTATTATTCTGTCTGCCTGTAATGTACTGTAGTCTGCTTTTGTGTTGCGTATTTTCTTGATAACTGAGATTTTTGTTTTTCAAACGTGTCTGACTTTTAATTCAACTGCCTCGCAGCTTTTGACCTTCTCATACACCTCAACCATGTAAATCTCTGCTTCACCTGTGTACCAGCAATTTTTCAAGTCACAGACTAGCAACTATTATTAAGTGTTGGCATGAATTGAAAGTGCTAATCTTGGAAAAACAATTCAGGCCTACAGGACATTCAGTAATGCTAAGCTTAGTATATTTATATGCCCATATGTAATATTTCTGTTTGTTTCTGATGCAACTCTATACATGTTTTTTAAATTCTATAATTTAAAAGGTAGGGGGACAGAGAGTAGATGAAACTGAAATCTAGCCTACCCCAGATATGATGTACATTTAGATATTAGCACCTATCAATCCTGTTCATGTTAAAAAAATAATCTTCTTGTACAGGAAGACTAAAACTAGAGAAGGTATATAAACAAGAGCTAACTGCCTGCATTGTCAGACAAGCTAGTCAAGAATGTATGTATGTATGTATGTAACTCACCTTTACTATTTTTACAAATAAGGAAGCGAACATGTCCAACACACCTTCTCTCCTATTTTTTCCCTAGCAACAACTCTGTGAGGCTAGTTGGGTTGACAGAGAGTGACTGACCCAAGCTTGCCCGGCTGGTTTTCATGTCTAAGGCAGGACTAAGAACATACGGTCTCCTAGCCCAGGGGTCCCCAACACCCCTGTCCATGGACTGGCACTGAACCACACCATGCCAGCAACCAGACAACACAAACAAGCCAAGCTCCATTCGCAGGATGCAGGCAGCACACAAAAACACGCCCCCTCCGGTCCACAGAAAAACCTTTCTCCAAGGAACTGGTCCCTGGTTCCCAAAAGGTTGAGGGCCACTGTCCTAGCCAAGTGTTTTGACCATTAGACCAAAATAATGTTTTAAAGACTTAATCTCAAATTTTCCCATCCAGTTTGCTTCTACTTAGAAGGTGAAGAGAAATGATGGTGATATTAGGAGACCTTCTCTCTGTAGTAACAGCCTTTACATGGTGCCAGGTGAGAACATGCAATACTCTTGTCTGTGGTAGATTTTGCTATTATTCCAAAGTCAATTGAAGGCCTTCCTGATTTTATAAGCTTGTTAACATTGCTAATTCTTTTAAACAGCTCTGAGATTTTATTGGGATTCTATCTTCTGTTATATGTGGCTGTTTCATTCTCTTTGCTGTGTGGTTTGGTAGTGTATGATACCCTAGGATTTAAAGTGTAGAAATTAATACTGAATCCACAGTAAATACAATTAGATATCTTTTATGATGTTCTTGGTGAGAAAAATCATTTGACTTAGATTGTGTATTTATTTGTTTTGTTCACTGTTTCTTAAATATTTTGTAGCATTATTTTACAGATTTGTAATTTTGAACTTGAATAGCTATAAGCCATTTTAAATGTCTTTACAGCTCTCATTTGATGATGATTAAAAGCATAACAAAACATTATTGCTTCCTTTTTGCTCCTTTATCATTGTAATTTTGGTGGCACAATCGTTTTAGTCTTTTGATCAAAAACAGTCCATGGCACCTTAAATATTTAACAGATTTATTTACTTGTGGATTAGCTTAGGTCATATTTATTATGAATGTGTTTTATTATTATGATCACGGTTTGCCGATTGTAGCTTATATGTAAATGACATGATGAATGTACTTTATGATTATGAATGTATTTTATGATTATAATTACAATTTATCAATTGTAGCTTGTATGTACATTGAAAGCATGTACACCGGAGACAAATTCCTTGTGCATCCAGACACACTTGGCCAATAAATAAATTCTAATTCTAAATTCTAATTTTAATTTAAATACTTAATTTTTTTAACTGCCACAAGGTGATGATGATGATTAGTTTTTCTCTAGTAGGCTTTTGTAATAAAGCTAATCAATGACACATTCATTCATTCATTCATTCATTCATTCATTCATTCATTCATTCATTCATTCATTCATTCA
>JANHFO010002981.1:45210-56329 GCA_032468095.1 Pareas carinatus | reverse complement strand
TGCCGTCAGCCAAACAATGCCGGCTGGCGACCCCCAGGGGGAGAGCCTTCTCTGTGGCGGCTCCCACCCTCTGGAACGACCTTCCCCCTGCTATAAGAACTATTGCTGACCTTCAAACCTTCCGCCGTGCCCTAAAGACCCACTTGTTCCAACAGGCGGGCGTGGGATAACCGCGTCCGTGCCCTCCTGCGTCCCAAACTTGGGTCAAAGCATTTTAAATTTCATTGGGTAATCATTTTATTTCTCCCCGTTTTAAAATTGATATACAGGCTTATTTAATATTTTTAATTTCTTTTTAAATGTCTAAGTTGTTTGTGTTTTTATATGCCTGTAAGCCGCCCTGGGTCCTTCAGGAGAAGGGTGGGATATAAATAAAATTATAAATAAATAAAATAAATAAAATAATGGTTATAAATTGGTTCATATTTAGGAGGTGTAGGGTTAAATTTTGGTCTACAAAACTAGGCAAGCTTTTACAGAAAACATTGATTCCTACTTTTATTTATTGCTTTTAAAATAATAACTTTTAAAGGAAATGGTAAAACAAAAGTGATCTTTTCAACTCTGATTTTTTGTGTGAATTATATTCCCAATGTCGATAATTTTCTGCGCATTCATTTGTGCAACGTAATTAATATCCATACCTATTCCTGTGGTTGTGATAATCCCCTTGATGCACTACAGACCATGGGGAATAAGTGCCTGTCCACAATTTGCATTCATAGTCACAGAAAGCCTAGGAAAATGTGTACAAAAGCAAAAAGGGGGAAATTGCAGCACAACCCTGAGGATGAACAAATTTGGAATAAGCTCTCTGACTAATCCATTAAGTGCCATAATTAATACCTCTTTAAGCACCACAAGCTTTTTGTTATTTTAATTTCAACAGACTAACTTGTCTATTCCTTTGCAAATAGATGTCAGCAGAAACAAAAAAAATAGTTGATTAATTTAAACACAATTAAAATATATTAGAACTGAAATCGAACTGAAATCGAATCCTCCTGTAATTTGTTCTCTGTATCTGCATTAATGAATGAATTCTTCATTTATAATGTTTAATGAAATTTTGGATTTAAACTCCAAATGGAGGAACGATTCAGTTGTCACAAGATCTCTATTTGACGTTTCAAACCCTAGGCATATTAGCCAGAAGTGAAGCCCTCTGCAGCTTTTGAGATACCATAAAATTTGTTTTAAGGATGCATATTAATATTCATTTTTCCCTCCAACATGGTTCTTTCCATTATCCCTCTCCCGTCATCAAGATAACCTTATAAGGACTAGTGATTCATCTCAGTAGAGGCTAAAGCTTAAGGCACTCTATTTCAGTGCACTCTGTCATTTGAACATAATGTTTGTGGATAGCATACATTTGTGTTGCTTTTTTTCCCTTTAAAATTTATCTAGAGCATTTTATTCCCAGGACATGGGATTTCCCCCCAAATTCTGAAAATTACAGGGCAATAAAAAGTACAAGAATTCTTTGCTATTCATTCATTCATTCATTCATTCATTCATTCATTCATTCATTCATTCATTCATTCATTCATTCAATTTATATACCGCCCTTCTCCCGAAGGACTCAGGGTGGTGAACAGCCAGAAAAAAATATACAGTACACGATCATTAAAAAGAAATTAAAAATATTAAAATGTGGCCAATATTAAGAATTTGCTATAAAAACTCTACTGAAAGCCTCCCTCCAAATAATCCAATTAAAACCAAGTCAATAGAATACTTTAAAATACTTTAAGATTCAACCTGACAGTTTAGAAGTGCTTTTGAATGCAGTACCTAGTTGATGGCTCTAACTAGCAAAACACTTGGAAACCTCAGCTAATCCTCAGTATTTTTACCAGGCTGCTAATTGCATTGGGTTATTGGGATCATTCATTGTTTCAGTTATCCTGGTTTATTTTCAAATTCAATTCAGGGCCATTCAGTTTTCAAACCTTACATGATGTAGGACCAGAAGGAATCTGAAGATCCCACCTTCTTTATTATAAATTTACTTCAGTATCAGTATTTGGAGAGAGAGAGTCTCCTTTTCACATCTGAGCAATAGCAAAGACATTTGTGGCAAGATACTAAAAGGACCACTTAAGTTTCCGTAACACCACTCCGGTTCACTTCTTTATGGGTTTTTTCTCTATTCTAGCAAGTTTTCAAGCTTCTGTTCTCATGTATGATTTAAACCTCTGCTCTGGCAAAATTATAAAAACAAGGAGAATCAAAGTAAACATGGCAGAAATTCTCATTACAGATGTTTAGCCTTAATTTATGGAGGTTTGCTTGCCTGAGCAATCAGGAATGTGACCAACGAGGAAGGGCTAATAAATACATTTCTCAATCTTTTTCCTCTTGCAGTGGAGAACATGCGAAAGTATAAACAAAACAGGGCTCCTGCCATTTAATAGGAGAACTTATTTTTAGCTTATCAGTCTTTGTTATCTAAAGTCTTTTAAGAACCTGGCAATTCAGACTCCTACATTTTCTTGAAACTGAATTGAAGGAAATGCTTTCATTTTAATGTTAGTGGTCACCACAGCTGAAAGAAGAAATTTAGTCCATAATTGCAATTGATGGTGAGGCTAACTTAGCCAATTCATCACAAAGTCAATAATCAACTCAGAAATGAAAAAGGTTAGTAATTATTGGGTTTTCAAAGTACTAATGTTATGACCTAACATCTTGCAGTTATGAAAATGCCGTAAAATGATTGCTGTATAAAAAAAGCCACTCATATTTATAGCTGGTAGATGATTGGTTCATTTATCTCACTACTTCCACAAACTGTTAATTAATACCTTTGCAGTAATTATAGAATGTTTTAAATGTAGGCTATTCTGAATTTTAAGAGAATGGATTTTTTTCTTAAATACTTAATTTATAAAGATAATAGAATGACCTGCAATTTAATACATTCTAAAGTAAAGAGTTGCTTTTCATTTAAAGCAACTTTATATTTTGAGAGGTTTTAATAATGAGAAGATTTTTTTATGCTTTTCTTTGGTTCTTTGTTTAAAACTAAACCTCAATGCTAGAAAAGAGGGTAGTGTTTAGAGGAGAGGACTTGCCTTGAAAAATGGTAAATAGATGTTACATCTTTGTATTTACTACACAATGTTTTTTAAGTCTTCATTTCAATACTGTTTTCATTTAGAAAAGCTTTTAACAGCCAGCCTGAAGTTACTTTGGCATCTGGTTATTATTGTCCCTTCCTCAGCCTCTTGCTGCTGTCTTTGACGGTATGTTGACATTGGCTTTCCCAACTTCCTTGTAACAACAAAATTATATTAATATAGTGGGGATTTTTAGCAATAGTAAATGCTTGCTTTATAAGAGGGATCCTTCTCAGCACTCTGTGAGGCAGGAAAGGCTTTGATTTCCCCTCTGTACTATCTTAGATACCATTCCATCTCCTTTGGTTTTTTGCCTGATGCACTGCTGTGAGTTAGATCCAGAAGTCGTCACAATTTTTTGCTTCGCTTAGGTTTTTGTTAACTATGGGTGGGAAATCTGATCATTGGACATGGGTCAGATAGTCATGGAGTTTTTGAATGAAACCAGTAGTAGCAGACAGTAACAAACTATGACCTGAGGTACGGTTTCTCTGTAAAGCCATTAACTGGTAATCATAATGTAGCTTACCATTTTGTTTGAACTGTCCCATATTTAAATTGCTTCTAAGTGAATTGGACTTGTCTCCTTGAAATCAATGTCAGAAGTTAATTATGATTTAACTTACATTCCCTTGTTTCAGTGGGAGCTTATGCAGTGAATATTCTGGAATCAACCCCATTTAATTTGGTCCTCTGCCATTTCCTAGCGTTCTAACTATTTAGCTGTGCTTTATCTTTTTCACTTTGATCAGTCACTAGAGTGAGTTCATAGATGATTTGGGCAAAAACATTAAGATGAGAATGATCATGCCTATGCAGTGCTTTATATAGCTTTTTCAGCATTTGTGTAGTCAGAAGTATATTAAGATCTGAACAGCCAAAGTATTTTCTTTAAACAAGATTAATATCCTCAAAGTTTCCCTGACCACTGGATTTAAAAGATATGAAAGATGTACACTTATTTAAAAACCCCTTTGCTTTTACAGTATTTTAGGGATGTTCAGAAAGTTTTAAAGAAACAGAGATGGTGACTTTGATATGTCAACTCATGTCGTCTGCTTAGTTTTTCTATTTCTTCATTTTCTTGTAAACAGAGTTTTAAAATCTGTAAGAAAACAGACATAATAGGTTTTATTTTTTAAACAGCAAGTGCCCCTGTCATCTGACTTGGGAGCTCTTTCAACTTTTGGATTTCTCTCTTTTCACTAAATTGTTAAGGTTATCCTTAAAATAATTAACATTTTGAAAGGGGCTGCTCATGGCCTTTAGGAAGCTTTTGAAAATATGCAGGTTAGACCCACAATAGCAGATGTTCTTTTGGTTAATTTCTGCTGCATTCACAGTATATTGATTTGAAACATGCAGATTTCTTCAGATTTTTTTCTGTGGATGTCTTCTGTTGGTTTCCTAAAACTGCCCTTCTAGAAATAAAACTGGGGAGGGGTGTGTGTGTCTTGACAGTGCTATTATTTAAACCTCTGACAAATTTGGCTTTAAAATGAATATTCAATATTGAGTAATGGAGCAGCCTTGCTCTTACTATAATTATATCACCTTGTTCATCTGAGCTAACTACATATTAATCATTTGCGCCACTGCCAGGTTACTGGTCCAGAACAATGCTTATTTATTCCTCAGGCTATTCTTTAAGTAATAAATAAATTCTGGTATTGGTGAATAGAGGAGGTGGGGAGGAAACCTTTTATCTGTTCTACAACATGTTTTTGCATTCCTATCATCAGCAAAATATATGTTAAATCTGCCACTTGTCTCCTCTCACCATCTTTCCTGTTTATCTGCAATCTGTATGTTAGGTGATTAAAAATAAAGTCATGGTCGGTTACTGTGCCACGGAAGTGAGATCCCAAACTCTGATAAGCTAACAATTCATATCCTATGATTATTAAAATAATTGTTTGTTTACCACAGCTTGACAACAAAGCAGGTTACTTGCATGGTCTTATTGACCTAATTAGTCAAATTTTACAGTTGTGCATATATATAATGTTTTACTACTTCTAAAAATGAGAAATAGTTTTACCTTAACTGCAGTACTGAACTCTGAATTTTGTTGCTATTCCTGCACACACAGGTTTCTGAAGATTTCAGTTTCAGTGTCTTCAGAAAAATGTGATAAAACATCTGGCAGAGCTTGCTAAGATAGCACAGCTTATTCCATCTTGAAACAAGTGTCAATGACTGTTTTAAATCATGAGTGTGACTGTTCTAATGTCAGAATGGGATAATTTTCTAGTAGCACTAATTGTATACATTGAGTTTAGCATGTTATCCTTCAGGAGAAGAAAGGGCACAAAGCACCATTTGTAGCTTATGGATTTGTCCATAATGTGCTGCTATTTGTCTTACTTCCATTGACATAAAAATATTGCAATTTTATTACTGTAAAAATGTTCCCCTCATTATATCTCCTTGGATTCTACATCAATGACAATAATAAAACCATAAAATAGCATCAGCAATGGCTGAGGAAGAACAGGCAGCTGAAAAGTCAGTACTGGTTAATGAAGTAATTTTTGAGAGGGATTCTGTAACAATATTTTGAGTTCCCCAGTAAATAAATTAATAGTCACTCCCCTCTCATTTATTAAATATTTATCTATATTTGACTTAGTATAGTTTAAATGGTACTATGAACTGTAGCAAAATTGGCAGGTTTTATATTTTCCCAACTGAAAAAAAATATTTGCGTTCTTCTGGAAAATCTGTGCATATATAGTTCTAGCATGAGATTTTGGGACTTCCATCAATGCTTGTGATGGTCCAGTTTCTTTAATTTTATAGCATCTACATTGTTACCTTAGCATTTTTTTAGAGGACTATGGAGAACTGCCTCATATTAGGAAGAAGTCAAAGAGGGAGACTTGAAATTAATTAAGGATCCATTACGGTATATTTATAATTCCTCCCATTCTCTTCTTCTCCCAATTTTTAAAGTTGCTCTTAGGGAATGCTTTGTCTTAATAGTGTAACAATCATGATATTTACACAATTTCTTTTATTTGTTATGTAATCAATACAGGCATTTCAATTTTTTTTGGTTTATATAAGCCAAAATAAGCTACTGAGATTTATCTACTTGTAAAATAAATATGTGACGTGAGTGAATCACACATGTTTACAATAAAAATAAACTTATTTCAGTTCTGGAAATCCATTTGGGTGTGAAATGAACCATCTTTATACATATTACACAATCTATACAGATGAAACTCCAACCCATGGATTGCAAGCAATCCCCAGCCCCCTTCTGGGACCACAAGAGCACCACAAGTTTGTAATATTGCTGTTTGCAGACCCAATTGCTGAAATAAGGAGTAAAATAGGTGCCAGTAATGAAATGCATATGCTTATTTTTCTTCAGAAAAACTCCAACTTCCAAAATAAAAAAGCTGAAACTCCTTCACCTCCCCAGCTAAGGCACTATAGATATCATTTTAAAAATAACATATAGATTGAAAATTTGAAAAGTCAAAAAATTGTTATGTTTCTGTGATAATCACTAAGAAAGAAATATTAAATTGTATAGACAAAAATGAATGGATTAAGACTGTGCGTTTCAAATCTAGCAAACAAATATGTGTTAAATTTGTCTGTTTTTAAAAAAGCCCTCTTATTAATTCATTTACTAATTTTATCTCAGCCTTAAGCATAAGAATATAAGAAGACATTATATTTAGATCAGAGGTTGCCAACCTTTTGGACCTCAGGGACTACTAGCTTCATCATTTTAAATCCCGCAGATTACTAATATGAATTTTTTAAAAGATAAAGATAAATATTTATATTTATATAAATATATAAATTTATAATGTATAATAAATATATAAACAAATATAAAGATAAATATAAAGATATTTAAAAAGATAAAGACTTGCTGCCTGCGCTGCTGCAAGCCTCTCTGCGGTGGGCCGCAATCCCCCACCTCCCCATTCCAAATAATGCCCGCTGCCCCTTAACTTTCAACAGTCCTGGAGCAAAGTTGGCTGGACTACAAGCTCCAGGGCTCGGAATTCGCGCACTTTCGACACCAGCAGAGAGGTGCTTCTGGAAGTGCTCCTGGTATTGCCAGCCAGGTGAATTCTGAGCCCCGAAGCTCCACAGCCCAGTCAACTTCGCCTCAGGCATGTGCCTTGCTGTCTCTGTCATCCCCAGGAGTAGGAGCCATATAACCTAAGAAAAAAAAATGCATATAACTCCAGATTTTCCTACAGAACACCAAAATTTTCTTCCAGGCCACCAGTGGAAGATTGGCGACCACTGATTTAGATTAAAGTCCGTCATTTAGTCCAGCACTTTATTCCTCACAATTGTTAAGTAAAGATATTTGGGAAGCCACAGTATCATTTTCCTGATTTCATTCTCTAGAAACACATGCCAAAAGCATGCTATCTGTAGTTCAGTCTAGAAATAATTCATAACAATTAGAGCTATGTTAACTATTGTAGCTCTATCATTTATATTTACTCACATATAATATTCATCGTTTAGACACGAGCTCTATTTCCATGTTAATTTTGGAACCTGTGCATAGGATTTTACTACACTGAAAATCAGGTTTTTGAGTTTATTTATGTTAAAGATTTTAAGCTCACTCAAGTCCAAAGTCTCTTAGTGTGTTATAACATACTAAAATGTTCAATAAAATGCCAATAGCAGCCACAACTACAGCTCTTTTACAGCAGTATCATTTACGTAGGATTTGAAGCTCTGTGAATTACAATGTGTTCAGTTATTGAAATGCCATGAAAAAGGGAGCTTGAAGTACATTTGGTAGGAGTACCAATATGAATGCAACCTCAGAGAAGAATTTGTCCCTCTTATTTCAGATAAAGAAATGACTCTTCACAAACCTTCCCCAAATATTCTCAGTGGACAGGCAAATTCAATTATGCCAAGGTGGCGCCTGGTGCAATCTGGTATAAAGCTTTGTAAATTCTTATTAGCTCTCTAAATTGGGTCCCAAAGCATAGTGGACTCAGAAGCAAGTGCACTGACTTTCATTTGAGTCTCGCAGGCCCCCTCTACTTCTAGTTTTCTGGAAGATCTTCAAGAGGTGGCTTTTCCACCAAGTGTTGTGTTAGACAGAGGCTGGGACCAGGCCTAGTTAACCTAGATGTTGTTTTTGGGTTGTCGGAAGATTTTGGTTCTGGTTATATTTTCTCTTAATGTTTTTAGTGCTGTTTCTGTGAACCACCCGGGAGTATGGTACATAAGGTGAGTCCCATATAAGAGCGATGGATGGACGGACGGACGGATAGCTTATTTTGAAGGGAATGCTCTATATATTGCTTAGAGAAAACTTGGGATATAAATACTTTATTTATAGTTATTATTGGTAGGAGAACTAAAAGCATAGCCTCGTTCCTGTTTTAACATTTTAAGACCTATACATGAGTATTACATAAAAAAAGGATGCACATATGCGTATTTAAAAATGCAACTCTAGGTTTAACAGAATTAATTCAAACATTGGCTTTCTAAATAGAAGTTACATAATGTGTTGTCTTCTTATATAGAACTACATTGTCTTTTCGAATTCTGTATTGGAAACTAAGAATATGAATTACTGCTGATAAGGTTAGTTCAAGTTCAGTGGGATGCAGCTAGCAAATATATGTTAACCAAATGATATAGTGAAATCTTCGGGCTGCAAATAACATTTTACGATAATTCTAAACAAAATATGATACCACTTTGTTGGTAGGAAGTTGCTTTGTTTTTTTTATTTAAGAATTTCTTCCCTCCGTGTCTGAATACCCTCATTACTTTTAATTATTAAAAGTATTGTATGCAATTTTAAAATTGCAGTTATTTTTCCCCGTATATACTAAAATGGTTGTTTTCATATTGATATCAGAGAGAACTATATTGACTACCATGACATTGTCTTGCCTGAACATTCTTTTTATATAAAACATGTTTAGCAACTGACTAAAATCTGAGCAGAAAGCTCATCTTGAAAGACTCCTTAATTAAAAATTAAACGATGAATTAAAACTTAAATTATGCAAAACTAATGAGCTACATTATGAAAATCAACAATTAGTGCACTATAATATATACAAGAAAAGTGCTAACATTCTTCTCAAAGGTTTTTTTTAATTTGTACTTTAATGTGCATTGCTTGCTGTGTTGAAATCTTTCATCCTGAAGTACTACATAGTTCTGAATTGTAATATAAAATCAGTAGCTTTGTGATCTGTAATATTTACTAAATGTATCAGAGATTTAAAGTATAAATAATACAAATGAATCCTTAAAAAAAGTTGGTTGAGGAATAAAGACCCAATTGGTTTTCAATTAAGGAAACAACACATTTGTGTGTGTGGTTCAGATCAGGTCATCATGTCACCTAGAACAAATCAATAGTATAAGAATGGGCTCATTGACAAATGTTGTAATTTAACTTACTATTCTAATTTCCTCAAACAGAGATTTCTCTACTTGCTGATACAGAAGCTCACTAATTGCAGATACAGAGATTCTGAGTAATGAATTTATATATGCATGAGTTTTCTAGGGATCATCAAAAGGGCACTATTAAATTGTACATTCATCTTGAAGCTCCTCTGGAAATATACTGTACTAAATATTGAATTCCTTGATGTGGGCTTTCAAGTCTGATTAGCTTAAGCGAACATTAGGAGAAGTGTGCATCGTGTTTGCTGTTGTTGTTTTATGAAAGCCAAAAGCCTGAAGTTCTCAGGCAAGAGACAAGTCAACTGTCTTTGCAACTGATGGGTTAAAGGCATATTTAGCTTAAATTAAATAATGACAGTACACTCTATGAAGATATGCAGAAACCAGAACTCATCTTGACCTCCAAGCTTACATTACCTACTACAGAATGTCCTCAGAAACAGATATCTATAGGGAAAAGCCTTAATTTATATTAGCTGTCATGTGAATAAGAACAGCGCCCTGTTGAAGTCCACTCTAAAGAAATGAATTCACATACAATTATATCTGTGCAATATTCTCCATGCAAATCTCTCTGTTGTATGCATCATTTGAACAGTATCAGCCTATGCAGGTGTTCAGGAACAAAACTGCTATTGTATTGATGAAACAGACCACAGCACAGGAATAGTAGTTCAATGGGACTGGTTATAACCTGAAACCGTTGTTTCAAGAATTTCATGGTCGGAACAAAACTCAAGTTTTCTGGAAATGCCTGTTTTGACTGGATCTGCTTTGCATGTAGTTTATAGGATTTTTGCATAAACTAATAAGAATTTGTAGAGAACATGGAATGTTACAGGCGCCATTATGGAACCATTGGTATATGTTCTAGTAGTGAACTGCTGCTTGCTAGATAACAGACACATCAGCAATTTTCTCTTTTAAAGAGAGCTCCTCCCTTTCCCCAACTGTCTACTTATTTAGGTCTAGTATAGGGGTGTCAGACCCGCTGTCATTGTGGGCCAGTGCAGCTGCTACTGCAGCCGCTACGGCCTGCCCTCGTCCCTCCCCTTGTGGCTCCCCAGAAACCCCCACCAACCCCCCATGCCCCCGCAATCCCAAGGACACCCCCCCACAGACACAACACAGGCCCCATTGCAGACCCCTGCTGTGGTCCCTGCCAATCCTCCTGTGGCCGCTGATGTCCTCCTCATGGTCGAAGACCCCCCTACTAATGCTGTTGCCCCCACTTCCAGGAAGTGCCTCACTCGCCGCCATGTCTGGCCCGCTGGCCAGATCCAGGCAATCCACGGGCCGTATCTGGCCATGGACTGCCTGCTTGACATATATAGTCTAGTAGATAGAGCCAATCTTCCACTCCCCCCATCACCCCTAACAAATTACATTCAAACAAGTCATGCTTAAGAGAAGTAGATTGGTTAAAAAGAAAGAGCTAGTCAAAAGGATTGTGATGTACACATAAATCTGGATTTATGGATGCACGGCTGTCTTTAGAAGATCATATGGCAGCCGTCGCCAGGGGGAGTTTTTATCAGGTTCGCCTGATTCGC
>JANHFO010002981.1:23396-38640 GCA_032468095.1 Pareas carinatus | reverse complement strand
AGATTTAAGACTTAAACAGATGAATGTGCTTAACATTTTTCACTCCTGGAGATCTTGTGGATGACTTATACCAGTGGTGGTGAACCTATGGCTACAGTGGGCATGCAGAACTTTCTTTGTTTGTATGAGAGCCAAGTTGCCCTAGCATTGTCCCAGAGTTGAGCATGCTCAGAAAGGAGTAGCGGTGCCAAGCGATGATGTCACGAGCCACGAGTCATTAGCCACAATGCATTAGCCGCGACTCGTCTGGCCACTCAGTCTCTAAAAGGTTCGTCATCACTGACTTATACTCTTCTCCTGAGTACGTGGGATGGCAGTAGTGAATTAAAGTCATGAGTTGTTCTGGAATCTGCTTTTCATACTCAGTGATTTTGACTACTTTTATCATGTTACCAGAAAGTATTCTCTTTTTTTCTTTTTTAAAATTTATTTCTGACCCAGTTTTCATTCTGGGTGTACTTAGAACTGCATCCTCTAGTTTGGTCTTGGGTTTTTCCCCTCTTCAGTACAATTAAAAGTGCTAGACATTATTTATATTGAACCTATCAGTTGAAATTATAAATGAGATTTGCTCTTCATACTCAGTTAGTATTTTCTAGTTTTGGCAAGAATACTTTCTTAACAATAGAATATATGCAGTGAGTTTAACCCCCCCACCCACAAAAATATAAATGTGTGCTATATGGTTCACAAACCACCTGGTACACCTTGACAAAATGTTTTTACTTCTGCTGGCACAAGTTTGGTTCATTTGTTTAATTCAGACCTGAGTATATTTTTATACTCAAACATCACAATCACAATAATTGTGTATTATTAGTTTTCCTAAGAGTACTAACAATCTTAAATCTTAAAGTGCTATTGCTAAATTTCTAAGTGAATTTGTGTTTTCTGAAGTTTCCCCCCCTCAAAAATATGAAAGGCTATTCTTTTTTATGAATCTCTAGGGTTTCATTGGAATCCAATTTCATAGAAATAATTTAATTTGCAGTTGTTTTATCCAAAAATATTCTGAAATATGAACTGCCGCCAAATCATTTGGAGCTAATTGCTTCATTAATTTGTGAGATACAACAAATCAATTTATAAACATGCCTACTTGCATGCAAATGAAGATTAATGGCATGCAAATGGTCAGAAGTTTTAACAGAGTGCATACTTCCTATCTTTCATTATCTGTAGATCTAGTTTGAAAAGCAAAATGCTATGATTAGTGTTTTTAATGGTGATGATGATTTAAATGTCCAGACGTTTTAAATATGTTAACAAACTTCAGAAGTAAAGGACTCATTGCTTTTTATTTTCAGGAAATTTTTATGCTGAAGTTTTTAGCTCATGTTAATAGAAGGAATAGAATATCCTGCCCATTTTTTAAATGTTTGTACTGCAGTCCTCAATTCTGAAAAAAGTAAATATGCTTATTGCCTTCTTATATTAAGCTGCCTTCTAGGGGAAATGGGTGGCATAGAATTTTAATAAATTAATTAAAAATCCTGTTATTTGTGCTGAATAGTTTTGGTTCCAGGTTCCCGGCAAGGATATAAAATGGAGCATTTGTATGGAGGATGTCATGACTATAGAAAAAGAGGGGAAAGGTTGCTTTTGTGTGGTAGAAAAATTCAGTTGCAACCTAAAAGTTTGTAATTCTGAACTGGATAGTGAGTGGTTCTTTACGTTGACATGTATGCTTGCCATTGAAAGCTGTGCATGATTTGTTTGCAACAGCTATGGTGTTGTTAGCTCAAAGGGGGTTGCTGCCCCAGAAGTGCTTCTAAATCTTTAAAAGAATGGAAACAACTTGACCAGTCAGTTCCTGCCCGATGACCTTTTTCTTCTGTAGGTTTTTATGAGGTTTGAAAAGGAGAGCTGGTGGCAGTCAGAACTGGGAGGAACTGCTGGGGAGTGATGGCAGGTTCAAATCAAACCCAATAGTTGCATCTTGCACTTTCTTCATCTGTCCTGCCAGCTTTGTTATATGGCTGCCACAACAGTAACCTTGTGAATGGCTTGATTGGTGAGGATTTACATGTGTGCTAATTAGAGTGGAATAAATGATTGGCTGTTTGCTGCATTGCCATAAAGGGTGCCCAGATGTACACACTACATGAACATAATGTGCACGGGCATGGCGCATCAAAGTTTGTCAGCTGCATTACCTCAGCAGGCTTAGGGCCTGTCGGAGAGAATTTGCTGATTATTGTCCCTTATGATTTAGTGTCTGACTTGGTGAAAGTGAAGGATCTCAGAAACCTGTCTCTGGCAACAGAGCTACAGATTTTTTTTTAATTATAACACCAAAGAATTAAATCAGCAAAAAGCATTTATGACAACCTGGAAATAACTCCTAGCCTATAAATGCAAATAATCTTAAATCAGGACTATTGTGCTTTGTGAAATATTTAGCATCATGTTGACTCTAGCAATTAAATGTAGAACTGGAACAGAAAGTATAATCATATTGGGACTGCACTCCTCTAAGAATTTCAGGTAAATGTTTTAGAGTTAGAGTGGCAATATATATACACACATATTTAGACTTGCAAATTATTGTCTTTTTCAGGACACACTAAATAGAATATGGATTTGCTGAACTGGTGTAGAATTTTATGAAAATAAATTACATTTTCATTATTTAATATTGTTAGTCATTTGTGTATGCGTGTGTATGTGAGCAAGAGAGAGAGAGAGAGACAGAGAGAGATGTTTGTATGTTATGTCATCATATATATTCTGCTAAGTATATAATTAAGACGAAATCTGCAGTGTATTGCATTTATGCAAAGAAAATCACTAATATCTGATGTTCTTGACAAGTAATTTTGTACCTACATGTTTCCAGTATTGATAATGTATTAATGTGCAATGATTAAATGGTTAAGCTGATATATTAAAGTTATGAACAGGAACATATATTCAGCATAGCTAAGCAGGAACAAAGACTGCCCATTCACAGATGGTATTATTCAATCTTTGAACTACCTCAGATGTTAGCATTACAGCATTGATTTCAAGCATTGATACTGTGCCTCACGGAATGACCCAATACAGTTAAGTGATAAGGTTAAGTTAATTACTGTATCTGTGCTATACAGCTTCCACATGATTACTGCTGAGAAAGATAGTGATGCTTTTTGCTTTAATTAAGCAAAAGAGAATGAAAAGATATAATTGGTTTTTGTAATACTTCTGTCTTATAACAAGTATCACGGGTGTTTTCTTGTTGTTCTTTGTAGTAGCAGTTTGTATAGCAAAATATTTTCAAGAGATTAAATATTTTTATAAATCTATACACTGGCTGTACAAAGTATCTGTCTCTCACAGGAAAATCTAAAATTCTGTCCTCTATCAAATGATATAATTGGTAAAAAAAATCAAGTTTGCATACAAAAATGATACACATCATAGTTGTTTCAGACATACTGAATAGAATATTGATTTCAATAATAAGTTTTCTTATGTGTTCAAAAGTCTGAAAAATGAGAGTAAATACTGCCTTTATTACTATATTTATATTTTATTACTGCCTGCCTATCACTATCACTATCCACTACTAAGCAAAACAGTGAAAATAGGTGGATAGGCTAGAAGGTAACTTAAGCAGGAAAATTTTAAAGATTCAAATATGGAGAAGTAAAGAACTTAATAAATGGAAATATGGTTTTGAAAGAAATGTCTTAATTTCAGAAACAAATGAAACATATTCTGGATCCACTGAAATATATCCTGAAAGTTCAGCAGGGAAGAGCTTATCAATCCTTTCATCATATCATGGCCATTTAGGAAAATGTACGCAACAATTTCTTAGATATTTTAGTCTGCGGTAACTTCACTTTAAATTCTCTATCATGAATCAAACTTGTTATTTATTCAAGAGCTTAGTGGAACTAAGTAATTTTACAGACATTATTCATATAATGAGAACCAGTTTAGTGCAGTGGCTCAGACATCAGACTAGAAATTGGAAGACCAAGAGTTCTAGTCTCGCCATGGCACAAAATCAGCTGGATAACCTTCGACCAGTCATTCTTTCTCAACCTTAGAAAGGAGGCAAAATCTTTCAAAATCTTATCAAGAAAACTGAGGGACTTGGCCAGGCCATTGCCAAGAATCAAGACTGATGCGAAGGCACCACAAAAATATATAGTTTAACCTGCAGTTGGATTTACATAGTTAAGATAATACACATATTGAAATAAGCCAACTCAGAATGACATTCCTTAAATAAAGTAGAAATATTTTTCAAACTTTGTCTCAGAAAAAAAAAACTGACGATAACCTGTCTGAACATGCAGCAACAGCACCTCCAAAAGAAAATTGCTTGCGCAGTGTTACTGAGATTTAACAAAATTGTAGTATCTGAGGAGAATTAGTTGCCTCCTTGTAATTATTTAGTCTAGCCTTTCTTAATGGTGAAGGAAGCATTCTGGATGCAGGCAGGAAAAGCTGCTGTGAAGTGATTGAAAAGGTTTCTAGTTTATATGTAAGTTGTTTTAGACTATTATTCTAAAAAATGGCTAGTCTGCTCATAGTTTTATTTCATGTGATGTATGCATAGCTGCTGACAATGTACGGACCATGTTCCATAATGATGGGTGCGCTCCTGCTGTTTGATTGCCCGGTAGATCTGACAGTGATGGACACTGCAGATGTTTAGATTTTTGGTATATTTTACGTTTAGTGGCTAGATGAATGAGCAGGGAATAGACCCAGGCTGCGTGACAGCTGAACAACCTTATCTATTTAATACTTTATATGGGATATAATATAGCCTAACAAATAACTGTGAGTGAGGTACTTCTCACGCAGCATTGAACATATCTCCTCCTAATCATGTGATAGCTTGGCATTGCACATTAACCATAGAGTGCGTTTTTTCCTGTCTTTTCACAATTTTGAGATGTTTATGCATTTCAGCCAAGGCAATGCTTATTTTACTAGGTCATATTGAAGAAAAATAGCTTGAAAAGTTGCTTTCATGTGTCAAAATAATAGAAAACTGAGTTCAGGGCATTATGATAGAGACTTCCCCCCTCCTTTTTTAATGATACAGAATAGTAATGGCCTGCGGTTTCATTTATTCTTGGGAATGTGTAATTGCAAAAATTAACTTGTCATACACCACAGCTCAGCAAAGTTAGTTTCCTATAAGTCTGTGGTCACAGTATGTTTTTTTGCAATTCAGCATCTGGCTCTGTGGGGTACTGATGGCTTCTCTGAAGAAAAGTACCGGGGTGAGCAATTAAATGTAAAATGACAGCATAAAATATGATCATTATAGTTATACAAAAGACACATTTATGAATTTTGCAGATAACTGTCATTTTTTCTTTCTCATATTTGCTCTTGCTTTGTTAGCTTAATATTTCTTGTACAATTTATTCTTTTTCTTCTAAAAAGTGAACAATGCCATTTTAATTATCTTGACACTTGTTTATGTCTCTCTTATTTGTCAGATTTGAAGGCTAATGATATCTTTCTCACTTTGTTCTGACACAGTACTTTCAACTATTTCAAAATCAAGGACTTTTAAGAATATACACAAAGTATTCTGGCACTTCTTATGGAAATCAGCTTATGTTTATTGGATAATTTGCAGCACCTTGAAGAAGGAATACAATTTCTTGAGCCATCAAACAATGTTTTGAAGGGCCTTTTCATGAGGTTAAGCGGCATGTTTTGGCACAGGAGGAAGAGAAGTGGTTGATTATATGGCATTCCACCAAAACAGTAAAAGGAAGAGACAGTGTGTCATCCGTTTCTGGATTTGCATTTATATCTGCCTTATAGAAAGTGTGACAAGTGTTCTGTCCGCTACTCTTTCTACAAGTTGTCAATTCCACATGCCACTGGGATCAAGGAGCTCACATTATGTGGCTCACAGGATCCAGTTGTAGTTGAAACTGTATCTGGCCATCTTCCTGTGAGGAAAATTAGACAAAGCTCACACAGAAGTTTGTTCTGAAGTCAAGGTGTTTTCAGTGTTTCCTCGGTGTTGCAGCCTAACTGTCTTCCCAAAGTGGGAAGGGGGACATACTATTACTCTGATAATCAATGCTTACTTGATTAGGGCTATGCAAAGGCTTTAGAAGAGATACTTTGTGTGAGATACTTACAAGCCATCTCCTTTCAAATTAATAAAGCAGCCATGTTGTTTTCAGACCTTGTGTAGGTCTATATATATAGAAAGAAGGGGAAATAATGTTTCCTTTTCTACTGAAAATGAAAGTTTGCTTTTTAATTTCGGTTTTTTTATATCTTAGCTTCACATATCATAAAGATAACTAACACTGGGCCAGAATCTGTCTCCTTGTCTCATTGGATAGTTAAATCTTTCTAAAAAACAAAAACAACCTTCCTCCTCCACACATGCCCCTCCCTCAGGGAATGTAGTGGTATATAGACTAATTATGATTTTAGTCTATGTATAATTGCAGATATGAGAAATGGTAAACAGACATAAAACGGAAGTTAACAGAAGAAAGAAAGGGAGAACTTAGCTAGAATTTCCAAATTTACATTAGGAAGACAATTGGTAGTGTTCCATTAGAGAGGATATTAACTATGATGTGTTTCTGAGTGGGGAAAGATAGTTTTTGCATATTGATCTTTTATGGTTAACTCTTAGCATTGCTTTTAAATAAAACTGAGTCCTGGAGACTTCGTGGATATGTTCATGAAGTTAAGGAACTCACAAGTATTTCAGGGTAGGGAATGTAGCATCACCATCAGTTTATTTAATTATTCATTCATTTAAATATCCCTGTTATTAGGTTGTCATTTGAATGTATCTGACTTGATTCTTCTTATAACAGATGACCATGGCATCTGATAATATTCCACGAGATAACAAGAAATTTTCTGAAGATTTAAAACCAAAATACTTTTTCCAAGTTCAAAAGGAATTTTCTCTCCATCTAATTCATTCTACTACCTCTGTGGATTTTATAGAGCTTCTCAATTCTATGTTAATATCTAACTGTGGACAAAAGTTATTTCAAACGCTAATGGATATCAGGAATGAAACACTGAAAAGAAACTCTAAATGACCTAGAGGAAACTCTGATCATTTTGATAAGCAAAGGCATGGCTCTGAAAGGAAACTTCTTTCATTCTTAGCTTGTACAATACCACTGGAATTCTTGCTATCTACAGTTATACAGAGTTGGGATAATTGAGGCTGAGATAAGTAGTGTTCTGTGTTTTACCAAGGGAATATCAGGACCTAGTAAAATAATCTGAGATCCAAAAAGTTTCTATGTAAATGATTAATTGACTGGTTCCAATATTTTTTTTAAAAAACAAGCTTGCATTTTACTAGGCTTGCAATTGTCATGTAGTAACCCTGTAATAGTCTATGACAGACACTTGGTGAGATGCGTGGCTGGCTATACAGATCAAATAAATAAATTGAAAATTAAACCTATTAACCCTATCCTCAAAGAGTTTTATATGCGAGGGATTCAGTTAACATACTCTTGTTTAGATGTCCGTTCCTCTTGTATCCTCTTTGTCTTGAGGCCATGGGGTTTCTCATCTAAGGACCTGTTGCCTGCGACTTTCTGTTTTCTTGCTGGTAATGACTGTTTCTTTGCCTTGCCCTTTAATGGTGTGCTTGCTTGGCATTGATTATATGTAATGATTTTTAACTATTACTCTGATCTTCTTGCTGCACTATTCTTCAGAGACCATTGCCAACTTTGACCTTTGACTAAAATTATTAGTCCGTAGGAGCCATAATAAATGGGTTCCTCTGTCTGCCTGTTGTACAAATGCCCTTTAGGATTAGAGATGCAATGATGTATTGTGTCAAAAGTTTTCCCAACATGGAAGTATTTGGTTTAAATGAAGACTTGCAACTCTCAGTAACAAAGGCCGGCTGTCAGTGCAGTCCTTTACCTGTCTGCTTAGAAGTAATGCCCACTAACTTCAACAGAACTTCCATACAAGTTCCACTGCTGTTTAATTTAACATAGGATTGCTACTTAAGAGTAGCAGCTTGGTTTCAAATGCCCAGACATTTATACTTCTCTGACTAATAAACAACAACAAAAAGAGTGCATTTCTCAGTTGATAAAAATTTACAAGAAAAAAGAGTTGGCTTTAGTCTCAAAAAACTTTTATACTAGAATTAGTTTTTGTTTCTGAAGGACTCGTTGACATCTATCCATCCATCCATCCAATTTTATAGGCACTCATCTTGGCCTAGTTAGTCTAGGTGGCTTGTAATTCTAAAAGTATAAAACAGTTAAAATCAATAAAACTATAACAATAATCCAAAAAATAAATAACACAGCAGCCAAGATAGTTAATCAACTAACAGTAATGCCAAGAAAGAGGCTCTTAAGACATTCTGGGTACACTGCCAAGTTTTTAAAGCCTTACAAAGGCCTTTAAAACAGGATTGGGATCATTCTGTCTCCAAGGAGAGAATATTCCACAAAGTAGGGTCTCTAGAAAAGAGTCTATCCTTCCTGCCAGTCGACATGCTTTGGCTGATGGGATTCTTAGCAGTCAGTGCTTTTTTTGTCATAGAATGCACCGGAACATAGTTCCGGCACCTTTTCCCCCCTTAAATACAATAAATTAAATTTATGTTAAGAACCGAATATATAATTTTTTAAAAAAAGATTAACAAAGTATGATTTCCGGTACCCTTTTTTTCTTACCAAAAAAGCACTGCTTAGCATTCTCTATCTGTTGAATAGAATTGGATGGGTAGAAACTTTTGGAAAAAGATGGTCCTTCGGTTAACTAAGTCCCACCATGTAGAGTGGCCATTGATCCTACCTTTCACTTATTCCCTTAACGGAAAAGCTTTTAAAAATGTGTTTGCACATGTAGGTCTATGAAAGATAGAGTTATTTTGATCCAGCTGTTCCCTTTGCTCTGGAGAAATTGTGTGAATAGTCAAAATGTATCTCAACTTCTCTTCCTCTGCTTACTAGTTTTACTACCATCCTGACTTTTAAGCTTGAAAGTACTAGTGAAATTGGTCATCAGTTATTCTTTTGTTCCTTAAATTGAGAATATTTAAAATTATGATCCATTGAAGGAAAGTGGTACATTGACATTTTAGTCCAGATATCTGAATTTCTTTTTAGAGATAGGAAAATTAAAATGCTTCTTCCCAGACACCTGAGCAAGAACACAAAAACAATGACCATTTTTATTTTGCATGTATGCATGCATTAATTTTTCCTCTTTAAAACAATTTTCTAAAGGCAAATAGAGAAACTGATAATTTAGAACATGGAAAGGTAAATTGATTGTGGAAATCAGTACTCATAGACAGTTCCATTGATACTTTTAGCATCCCTTTTCTACAGACCTTTTTATTCCTATTATATTATTTTAATGCTAAAAATAAAATGACAGCATGCTAGCCTAGTGCATTAATACTATAAGACTAAATTTGTAGACAGTATCTTAGGAGGTAGGATGAGGCTATAAGATTCTAGAGGACAAGATCTATGACTTGTTGGATCTTCCTTTTAGAATTATTTTCTTATCTAAACAGAAAAATAGAATTCACAGGTGAGTAAAAAAACCAAAACTGCAGGAGTGGGTTTGACTTCCAACTTCCTGCTGGCTTCCCCATTGATGCTGCTTGTGGGAATCTGACAGACTCCTTAGAAATCACTTCTCCATTTCTTCAGTTGGCTCTGTTACTTCTTCGAGAGGAAGAGGTTTCAAATTTCAGCCTCTATTCCAAAGCAGACATTTGCTTGTCACCCATTGAGGCTTGCTTCTAGCTGATAGGGCACCGAAGTGGAAGCAGGAGTGACTTTCTTTTGAATTCCCATTGACTTTGCTCATGGGAAACTGGCAAGGAGCATTGGAAATTGCTTCTCCTCCTCATCAGCTGACTGTAGAACTGACTGCCTCTTTGCTGGGGGGGCGGGGAGGAAACAAATGGAGCTGTGGACCATGAGGAAAGCTGCACTCCCCACATCCTTTCCCAATATGTCCCCAAGGGCCCCCTCTTTTCAGGGAAGAAGAGTTCTTACCCATCAGCTGTCAACACTTCCAGATAGCCCCACTTTACCAGCAGGCATCCCTTGCTATCCACTACTATTAAGATTTCAAATTACATCTTCCATTCCATAGCAGCCAATTGCTTTGCTGTCAGCTGATTGGATGTGACAATCAGAGAGAGGTGGGAAAGAGGGTGGGGATATGATCTCCCATCTTTCCTTATCAGACAACCTATGAGGTTCTGGGAAATGTAGTTAGAAGATGCGGTGGCTTGAAAGCAGTCACAAAATTCATTCTCACGGGAATCGTGAGTCCCAGCATTTGTAAGTTAGTTCTTTTTCATTAGCTTGGTTTGGAAACTGTTGCCCTTTCCTTCCAATTTCACCCAATTAAATGTTACAAACAAACAGGCCTGAGAATTTTGCTTCATTCCTTATCATATTTTATTGGCAGTGAAGTTCAAAAGTGTGTAGTAGTTTAGACTTAAGTATGGGAATTGTAGTCCAATTCAGTTGTAGGATATGAGATTGTAGACCTCTGCAGTCACTTAAATAGAAATATTTCAAGTAAATTTAAAGTTTCTATGTTGTATATTTATAAAGTGGACTCAGAGGTCTTTAAAAAGAAAAGAAGAAAATAATGAGTTACAGAATTGCTAAGTTATATAGTTGGACTGACATAATTTCTTTTTTGGACTGACATAATTTCTTTTAAGAACCAGACCAGTTCTGGCACTAGAAAAAGAGGCTAGAAAAAAGGAAGTGTTTGGTTAAGTTGTTTTTTTTATAAGTAAGATTTTTTTCCCCTCTCTGAGTTTTCTATTGAACTGAAGTGATAAATAATTAACATTTTGAAAGACAGTACACCTTTCTTTATAGTGTTCTTGTTCTCTTTTTACTATTTTCCATTTTTGGTTAATTATATACTGCTTTTCTTTAAAATAATATCATACTAGGGATATAGTTATTTTGAGATTTTAAGTGTTCCTCCCACACTTCTAATTTTATAAAAGTGTTTTGTGTACTACTTTTTGGGTTTTAGCAATTCACTTTTCTTGGCCTCACCTTATAATAATTGCAATCTGTTAAAAAATACATGCATAATTTTTAATTCCACTGAATAATTAGCCAACTTCAGCTGTAATTAATTTTATTCATTTTAAATACTGAATTTTTTCAGAAGTTAATTAAGTATTTTGTAACAAATCAGAAATTATTTTAATTCTTTTTTTGCTTTATAATTTTAGGAACTTTAAGAATTATAAAATTATCACTTAAAATACTCATTTTGGTTTGTTCTGTGCTATTTTAAGAAGTTATTACAAGAATCTATTTTACATAATTACTTGCAATTTAAAATATCAGTAAAAAGTTTTATATATTTTAATTAACATATTGAAAATGAACTGTTACACTAGTGGTAAATTAGAAAAGAGTGGATAATATGTATTTTCAGACTAGGGACTCATTTTTTTAAAAAAATATTAAGTGTTATTAAATTATTTTGAGAGCACGGAACATGAAATCTAATTTATTTCTATTTGGAATATCCTTCAATATAATAATTTCATACTTAGAAAAAATAGTTAATTTTTTAGCTGTAGCCTTGTTTATTTTGTTGTAACTTTTTTACATCTACAGTAAAGCTTATTTTATTAATTAATTATTAAGATTTTACTTTGATTGTATTATATTTTATGGCATGTTGTATGTTATGATCTTTGGTTACAACAACAGCATTATTTACTTATTAATAATTCTATATTGCTAATCGCCTTCTTTTCCTTTCCCATTTTAAGACTTGTTTTATTATAAGAAACTGTATTGTTTTCTTCTTCATTTGTACACTTCAAAAGCTTTAAAGTCTTCTTTTAAGAAAAGATATTAAAACCTAATAAACTTCAAGCATAAGTTAAAAATATAATAATAATCTCCTAGGTTGGACTTATCATTATTGTTTTCATTTAGCTTCAAAGGGTTGTATAAGAAATGTTCGGAGTTTATTTTCCTGAGCGAAGAAAATGTTAAAACTATGCTCCATTTTTTTTTTAAAAAAAAACCCACCCAAGTCTGTAAACTCATGTCAGACTTTTTTCAAGAGATTTTTTGATGCGTGGATGTCTTCCGTCACTGCAATCATGTTTGTACTCTTGATACAAACCTATCGAAGCTGAACTCTGCTGCTTCGCTGCAGGTCAGCTTTCATGGACAATTAGTGTTGTAACAGGACTCTGGTCACAAGTTGTCGTGAATGTTTATCATAAAAGGTACCATCCTGCGGAATGCCAGCAACGATCAGTTACTCTTCTGCTTTCCGAAGCATTTCACATTAGCCTTTTCTTTGATAGCAGTCAGATCACGGCTCTAGAAGGCCTTCCCCACCACTAGGTTGATGTTATCTGCGAGGAGCCTTAGGCCTTTCTAATATGCTGCTGATTTCTTCCCCTTTGCTCATCTTTTTCCTGGTTGTCCCCTCTCAGTAACTGTCAGAGGCCCCCATCAGCGTATGGCTTGACAAGCACGAAAAGCGCTATCCTCCTGCTGTTTGCCTCCGTGTCAGTATTGACAAGTTGTACGTGTTTGACGCTGTGTGAGGTGACTGGTTCCAGCACTATGCAGAAGTAAACCAATAAATCTTCAATGTCACTCTACTTATTGCTGCTTGATTGCTCTTTTCCTTTGGAATGTCACCATGGAAACAATGTTGTTTCCCTCCCCTTTGGGGGAAAAATTAAAAATCTTTTGGGTGTCTTTTTGTCTAATAAAGTTATGTTTAATAAGACGGAGGTTGTGGAATAACCGTAAGCGATGGGTGGGTCCCTGCCCAGGCGGACAACATTCTGTATCTTAGGGGCAGGCTTAGGAAAATAGTTGTACAATGTGTACAACTGTACTTTACATAGCTGTTTGGAGTTGCAGTTGCATATTTAGAAACATGCTGTTTGGATTCAAAGGCTGTTGTGTGCTACTACTACGGTCAGTTGGCAAGACGAGAAACAGCAGCTCAATTATGTTTTACAAGACTTATTATCATGATCTTCCTTTTGCTACAAGCAGCACCACTATGGAAAAGTAAGATGCATTCACAGCATATAGGTATTCTTCCCAAGCCACAGAGTCTAATCGTTCCAGGATACACTTTGCTTGAAGAGTAAAGTGTTAAATTCATGGAGGGGAAAAAACCTTGTGATTTGACTTCTATGTCTAGTTTCACACTAAAGTAGCATAATGTTTGCACATAGTGTTAAAACCAAGTTCACATGGTGCTCTGGAAATATAAATATTTTTGTTTTAAATATTTTAACACGCAGAAGGTGGAGCTGTAATTTGTGTGTTGATTTGCGAACTTGCCAAGCAATTTTGACTTCACAAAATTAGAGGACAAAAGTTGGTCATTTCTAATTGGGGGCGAAGAGCAGCATACAGCTTATTAATGTTTCTGAATGAAGGGGAAAAAAAAGAAAACATCTTGTAAAATGTTGAAAAGTAATTTGCCGAATAGAAAGATGTCAGTCATATTTTGTTCGCCACATGATCTTCCAGATTATGTTGAACTTTGCTACTGTTCCATTTCAGTTGCTTGCTGGCTTTGCCAAAGCTCTTAATTTGGAAATTATAGGTTTTTTAATTCCACTGTTTTTCTGGTTGGCTAAAATGTAAAATAAAAGTCTCTATGTCTGGCATGCAGTACCATGCCTGTTCTGAATGCAGGAGTCCCCTGAGTGCAGGGATTCCTTCTATGCTTATTCTTAAAGAATTTAAGATAAAGAAATTATCTGTGGAAAAATGGAAATGTTGATTGTGCAACATCCAGAAGAATGGGCTGCATGGAATTGATGTTTTTATTCTGTGGCTCTTTTCCGTGTTCAGTTATATAGTGTACAATTCTCCTTCAGTATCTCTTACCTATTTTGTCCTGAAGAACATACCCCAAAATTAAGACCAGATCTTATATTAATTTTTGGTTCAAAACACACGAGGGCTTATTTTCTAGTTAGGTCATATCCTCAGGAAAATACGGTACTAAATGCATCTGTATGCTGACTATCTTATCTGGGACATATTTTGGGGGTAGGGCTTATATTACAAGCATCCTGAAAAATCATGCTAGGGCTTATTTTCTGGTTAAGTCTTACTTTGGGGGAAACAGGGTAGCATGGTTTTACAGAAGTGTTGAACAGCAGAGTCAAAATTGGTGACAACAGAGATGCAAATAAAGTGAGACTCGGAAAACTTTAGTAATGAAGAAACCAAATTTAAAAATTTGTAAGTCAGATACTTCCTGGAATTCTGAGATATGTTAGCAATTGTTACAGGTGAATGCATATACAGCTTTAAAAACAATATATAGAGGGGATTTGTTTTCTTCCAAACCTCCGTCTCATTAATAGTTTCTTCCCATGTATAAGATTTCTCAGTGAACATCATGGTGTATTGGGAAAATAGCGCTCTATATGCAAGCAATATCTGGGAACACCTATTATATTTTGTCTTATAAATAATAGATTATGAAATTAAAACCAGCAAGCCGCCTCTCTTTTTAGCAGCTATAGGATCATAAAACAGATATGTGCTAAGAAGATAATTCATTTCAGTTCTGCAGAACGGTAAGCCATGATAAATGGCATTTCTGTACAAAATTCCCCATCTCTGAGATAGTATTAGTTTTTAACTTTAATTACCAGCTGCAGTAATGTTTCCTATCCATAACTGTCTACAAAATAGACAGTTGCTGAGCAGGGGCTATGGCCTACTTGCTCATCTGTTGAAATGAGGAACCTAAACTCAGTCAGGTCTTTCTATATTTCCTCCAAACCACTCCATGGTCCTACATTTAAATATTGAAATATCAGTACTTAATTTTACAGGTGGAAAATAATGCTGCTTTAAGGAGCAAGAGCTTTGTTTTTTTAAAAAAAAATTAAGTTAAAGATTTGTTTAAAAGAAAAGAAAAACTAATAAAAACAAACAAAGTATGAAAAATAAATCAAAGAGAAAACTAAAAGTGCGAGAAGGGAGAAAAAAGTAAAAGAAGACAGAAAAGAATGAAAAAAGATACAGAAATGGCACTTTGGATTTTCTTTACAGTAGTACTAAGTACAACCATAAAAATTATAAATAATAAGTTCGTTTTTTTCTGTTTCAAGCAAAAAAACCTTTAATGGATTTGCAGTCGTCAATAAATGTAGCTACTGCCTTTATTTGTTCAAGTTCTATGTTATTAAAGTTATCTATACACCACCAATTCCCCCCTTTCCCCTTCCGACTCC
>JANHFO010002980.1:48518-60457 GCA_032468095.1 Pareas carinatus | reverse complement strand
GTTTTCTGTACACCGCCCTGAGTCCTTCGGGAGAAGGGCGGTATATAAATTTAAACAAATAAATAAATAAATAATACTTCCCGTATGACTTGGTAACAATTTTCAAGCTTATCTTGAGAACATCAGATTAGGAAGAGTGGTCTAGGCAAAAAATTATTGGAAATAATAATCGCCTCACAGGACTGTTGTTGTGGGGAAAACGAGAAGAGGAAGATGTGTTAATAATAAAGACGGGATATAAATAAAACAATAAAAAAAATATGACAGATACCGATTTCTCAGCCCAATTCCAACTCCAGTCTGTTTTAGGCCAGGACATTATCAATCTTCTCATCATTAAGCAGACACTAAACGTGGGATGAGATTTTCAGTCAAACCATTTTCATTGGCCAAGTGAAATAAGGGACTGAAGTTTAATTGTCATATTCATAGTTTTATTTTTATATTTTTATAAAATAAAAGAGGAATAATACTAAATAACCTGGAGATTTGGAAACGGGAAGAAAGTTAGGAGTGGACACTCCAGACATCATATAATGTTTCAAAATTTTAAAAAAGGATGCTTCTGTTTTGAAGAGGGGTAGGATTATGTGTAACAAACCAGCATAACACAACGGCATTTTAACTAATCAGGAATCATAATGAGAGTGTGTATCTTTATGTTTCCGATATAACTTTTCATTTCTTGTACTTTCTTTGTATTGTATTTTTTTTGATAAACTAATCCATATATATATAAATGTGAAAAACTGAGTGACTGACTCATCACCAGATCCCAAAAACTATAAAAGCTACAAACATGAAATTTGGTACATAGGTACGTCTTGGCATCTAGGTGCTCACTAAGAAAGGATTTTTCAAAATATTAATTTTTAAGCGAGCTATTTTAAATTTTTAATTCCGGATGGGTAGAGGGTTCTGATTGGACAAAATATCCAACATTGTTTGTAACCTTTCTCCTGATTGGAGAGCTTTTGCAGCCTGTTGTTTGATTTTGAGTTTTTTTGGGAGAGCACGATTACAGTACTCTAATCTCCAAACGGGCGAGGAGCAGCAGGGAGGTTGAGTGCGGGCTGGATAGGAGCAACAGGCCCGAAAATTACAAAATGGGGATTGGGGGAGAAATCTGGCCGAGGTCTTGACTACATGATTCTTTTTTCTTACACAACATTCAATTTTCTTGGTAATCCCCGTAGCAGAGCACGGGTACAGGCAGTTAGTAACTAATAAACTAATAAAACTTTGGAACAAAAACTTTTTTCCACATTCAGATAGATTCTAGTTCCCAGTTGGTTACAGTTGTCATTGACTTACAGCAATTTGTTTAGTGACTGTTTAAAGTTACAATGGCACTGAAAAAAGAGGCCATTTTTCACACTTAAGACCATGGCAGCACCCCTATGGTCGTGTAAACAAAATGTGGATGTTTGGCAACTGGTTCATAATTATGACAGTTGTGTGTTCTGAGGTCATGTGAGCACCTTTAGCGACCTTCTGTCAAATTCCTCCTGGACCTTTGATGAGCTTAAAGTGAAATCTGTTCCTTTAAAATTGTCGTGGACTGGTGATGGAGGGAGGGAGGGAATTAACCAGTAGAAAATGTGTTCTTGGTTAGGAATGCTTATCAATGTGACAACATGCCTGGTTACTTTGGTGAACAGATTGTGTAGCCTGGGAGACAGTTGAGGTTTCCATGGACAGGAGGCGGAACCTGAGAAGACGTCTGCTGAACTTTGTGTGACCTCCCCAAAATCCCCATTCTCAGCAATGAACACCTCTGTGTGTTTTTATTTATTTATTTATTTAGATTTATATACCGCCCTTCTCCCAAAGGACTTGGTTGGTGTTGGTTTGCATTCCCTGATAGTTCTACAAAGGAATCAATAAACTCAGATCTATCTTTGAATTTGTGTTTCGTGGTTCATGTGAGATTGCAGGAATGTTTGACGCCTTCTGACTAGCAAAGTCAATGGGGAAACCAGATTCACTTAAGAACCGTGTTTCTTTTTTTAAAAAAAACCCAACTTTTTATTTTTATTTATTAATAAATAATAAGTTACAAAAATGGAAAAGAACATAGTAGGAAAGATAGGGTGGCAAAAGGGAAGCGAAAAGTGTAGGAAAAAGGGGTGAAAGAAAAGGCGTTGACTTTTGACTCCCCTTGGTGCAGTAGAATAAGAAAATAACATCAAATTTTTACTTTTACATAATAGCTAATTCTAAAACAACAAACCTATCTAATCGATAAAAACCAGTCAAAGTTTCATTTTATTCCACCTCGAGCACCAAGTCCAGAAGTGGTTTCCAAGTAGAAACAAAATTAGTTGTATTTTTGTTTTTAATCAAAGCTGTCAGTTTAGCCATCTCTGCTAACTCCATCAACTTCTGCATCCATTCATCCATTGGGGGAATCGAAATATTCTTCGATTTTTGTGCATAAAGTAGTCCTGCTGCCATCAAGTTCCAAATTTTATTCCCAAATCTTTTCCCATTAAACTCAAAAGAAAAGTTTCTGGTTTTATCTTTATATTCACTTTGATAATCTTCAGTATTCAGATGTGAATCCTACACCAATATTTCTTTGTTTTATACCAGAGGTCTTCAACCTTTGGTCTCTTTAAGGCTTGTGGACTTCAACACCCAGGATTCCCCAGCCATGCTGGCTAGGGAATTCTGGGAGTTGAAGTCCACAATCCTTAAAGGGACCATGGTTGGAGACCTCTGCTTTATACCACCATAGGTGATAAAGTCCCTTCTTTACTTTTGCATTTCCAACATTCATTTGAAATACATTCTTGACAACCTATCTGGTGTTAAATACCAGCGATACATCATCTTATACAAATTTTCTTTTAAGTTATAGTTTAATGTAAATTTTAAACCTTTCATCCACATATTCTTCCATTATTCAGGTTTTACATTGCATCCCACGTTCTTTGCCCGCTGAATCATGCAGTGCTTGATAGATTCATTCTCCAAATTCAAATTCAATAACAATTTATAGATCTTGACGATAATGTGTTCATCGCTACCGCACAGCAGGATTTTCAATTCATTTTTCACAAAATCGAACCCATAACTCTTTTAATCTAATTTAAATATTTCTTTCAATTGTAAATATGTAAACCAATGACAGACACAAAAGTTTAAAAATATATATTATTTGACCGTAAGTCCACCACCATTTCTTTTCTAAAAAAAGCTTCCATACTTTTAGGGTGGGATGCCTAACAAAATGGCTATTAAAAATCAACATTTATTTTAATCTTGCCATACTAACTGCTGTTTCATCCAAATCTTAATCCGTGACCTTCTAAATCATGTAGCTTCTTATTCTGGAGGTTCATCCACTCTTTTAGCCAGACTAAACGGCAAGCACTGAAATACAATTTCAAATCTGATAAAACCCAAACCTCCTCTTTCCTCTTACAAAAGATTATATCTAATTCTTGTTTTTTTCCCCCTTGCCATATAAGCTTGAGAATATCCTTCTGGCATGGTTTAAATGGAGGATCAGTTGCAAGTATTGGTAATGCCTGCAGCAAAAACAGCATCTTTGGAAAAATACATTATGCCTTACAGATTTTCTACTTTATCATGATAAATGCAATTTATCCCATCTTAGTAAATCCTTTTCGATATCGTTCCAAATGTGTAAATGTAAAAAAGGGACTTTTCATCAACTGTGGTGGACATGTGACAAAGCAAAGAAATGCTAGAATAGGATTCATAAGCTAATGCAGAAGATTTTTTTTAAGTGAATATAAAGATGAAACCGGAGACTTTTCTTTTGGGTTTAACGGACAAAGAATTAGGGAATCAGTCCTAGAGACTGGGTTCTACCGCCATCGGTCATGCACATTCTTTTTTTTTTTTAATAGAAAAAGTTTTTATTGGTCAATAACGTTCAAAACAATAGCTTACAGTATGTGGATGTCATGCACATTCTTAATATCTGGCTATCACTGGTGGTCTGTCCATCTATCAGTTTGTAGGAGAAACCAACCTGGTTGCTCCTCTATCTCTCTGGATACTTGGATAAGCAGGATACAGGAAAAAGGGCAAGTGGGTGCAAGAAAAGGAGAGGGGGTCGTTCTGAAGGAATGACAGCCAAGAATCCAAAAACATAGAATTTTTAAACTGGGCTTTCATCAAATAGGGCATGACGGTTGAAGTGATCCTAACTTGACGTGTTTCAGAGCAGCTGCATTGCATGGAGCGGCATCTGCATAAACAGGACACCGGTTTTGTTCTATTGTTCAATAATTACCTTTTGCCTGTGCTTTTTTTGGGGGGGGGACATAGAATGCACTGGAATGGCGTTCCGACACCTTTTTTGCGATGGATTTTCCAGGTTTTGAAAATCCTCGTGCAAATCCAGCCAAGAGCAACCGTTCAGGGCCAGCTTGCCTTTCATTGCAGCGATGCAGGTAGTGGCTGGATCCTTCGGAGGATCTTTTGAGCTGATTGATCTAATCTTTGATTAGCGCGGTGTATTATTGATCCAGCCGCCTGTCACTCAGGAAAACGCCTCCTTGAAGCGATTCCTCATCCAATGAAGAACGGCCCGAGGAGCAATTTGCCAACAGAGAATGAGCAGAAGGGGAGATGGGGCTTAAATCAACCCAGGCAGATCACTGGGCTTGCGGGCTTTACTATACGAGCTGCGATTGAGGAAAATCCCCCCTTTTTCCTGCGGTACTTTAAAAAGTGGAAGAATTGCAATGTAACTTGTTATCGTGTGTGCCGTTTTGAGATTTTGTGTGAGATGTGTGTGTATGTGTGTGTACATACATACATAGATACAAACACACACACACACACAGAGTGTACCAGGACAGTTCCGGCACATTTTTTTCCTACAAAAAATGCACTGCCTTTTTTGCTTTACCGACAGCACTGCTCAAAGGTTTAAACTTCATTGTACCGTTAGCTTTTCAGACTTGAAAGACTGTAGATCAGTACCAGCAAGCCAAGGTTTTAAATATTCATTTAAAATCAATTCAAGAGAGGGCCCATTCGGGATGACAAGCAGAGTTCAGCAGCTGACAGTACAGTAGTGGCTTTACAGCCTCTTTCTTTGTAACTGCACCTGCCAAACCATTCCGTCTAAAAGAGCTCAATGCAAAATCCTAGAATTTTGCAAACTTCAGAGCAGCACCATGGCACAGATTCATTTAAATCACGTTTCTGAATTGCATCTTCACACTGATGCAAGACCTCCAAGGGAATCACACTTCTTTGAATTGCTTCAGAGAAATTCAAATGCAATTCGAAGACTACGACCAGTGTTTCTCCACCATAACTTTTAAGACACGTGGATTTCAACTCAGAATTCTCCAGCTACTCATGGCATTGAACACTTTTATATTTATTTATTTATTTATTATTTATTTGTTTAGACTTATATTCTATGTCAAGTTGCTACAGTTAAGGTATACTCCTATAGACTGACCTTGCAGTCTCTTAAACTGTGGCAAAGGAGATAGGCATTCTGATGGGCTGATACAGAAGCCCAGAGTGTGGTTTGAAGAGTCTAGACCAGTGGTTCTTAAAGGGGGCGGTACCGCTCCCTGAGGAGCGGTGAGATGGCTTAGGGGGGCGCTAGGAGGCCAGGTGGGTGGCAGGGGGGTGCTAGGAGACCAGGGGGGCATCCAAAACTTGGACTATGCGCCAGGAGCTCGGTCTGCTCTGCAGGAACGTCTGGACCTTGCTTCGCCCCGTGAGTGTCCGAAGCTTGTCCTGCCCCACGGGAGTGCCCGGAGTTCACCCTGCCCTGCGGGAGCGCCCTAACACCTGAAGCTCGGCCCACTCCACTGAAGTGCCTGGAGCTCAGCCTGCCCCGCAGGAGCGTTCAGAGCTCAGTCTGCACGCCCAGAACTCAGCCCACTCAGCGGGAGCATCCAGAGCTCAGCCCTGAGTTAGGGCCGGCTGGCAAGCGAGCAATGAGGGGAAAGTGGAATGCGAGAAGGTATGTTTTTATTTGTGTGTGCATGTCTGTGTGTCTCATTCTGTGTATGTCTGTGTGTGCTATTCCGAATAATGCTACTTAGTGAAGGGATGGGTTTGTAGCACCAAGGGGGCGATGTGGACTGAAAAAGTTTGGAAACCACTGGTCTAAATGGTGTCCATTCAATTATCTTTTGAAGAACTCCGGTGCTCATGACAAACCATTCACCATGACCCAGGAAGTATTCACAAGTGATGAGGGCTAGGGAACAGGGGGCTGTGGGACTCAACGAGTTGGGAAGTAGACCGAAGGCCTGCAGGGAGCAGCAGGGTAGGATGATGGGGGAAGGCCCGTATAGCATGCCTACCATCGGTCGTAAGGGCAACTGACCACAGCGGTGCTACAGTGGCCCTAACTTTGAAAATGGGTCATAAGAAGTTTTTATGGGGTCTGTAGCTTCAAGCAGTCGCAAACTGGCAAGTCAAAGACTACCTATAATGGAGGGCTGGAACGTAATAACACTGTAGATCCCTGGATATACGATCATGCGATCAAGTTAATTCAATCACCTCACAACTAAAATAAACAAAACAACTCTTTAATCCAGGTTTTACTCTATTAGTATTTGCCAACTTTCAAGCTTTAAAGGTCAAGTTGACTTCCAATTGTGCTCAAGGCATGATGACTACATAGATTCAGCCTTCAGATGTCCTTAGTCACAACAGGAATTGTTTCTCACTCTTTTCTTTCAGAAATTCTTGGGAATATCTAAGAATCTGGAGCTGTTTAAAGTGTCCTATGGAAATAATGGAAGGATGGGCTTAGATAGTGATTTCCCTCATTATTTTAGACACATAAATATTCATTTAGAACAGTGTTTCTTAACCTTAACTACCTGGAGATGTGTAGACCTTGAATTCCAGAATCCTCCAGCAAGAATGCTGACTGGTGAATTCCAAGAGTTGAAGTCTTCCTATCTTAAAATGGTTAATATTGAGAAATACTGTTTAAGACTAATATTAGAATTATGTAGATTTACCCTCAGCGGTGTACCAACATCGTATGCACAACAGTACAAAACCATGTGACAGACTGTGAATTCAAAAGGAATTTAGTCTTGAACGAATTGGAAATAACTGGTCGAAAAAGCATTTAAATGCAACAAAGTCGGTTTCCCAGATCTTCAACAAATACAAGGGAATAAGAGAGCCTGTTTTTTCATCTGAAGGCAATGAAACTTGAAGAGGACACTCAAGTTTCAGCGACTGGCTTCGATGATGATGTTGATGATGCAGGTACAAAAGGATAAAATTCTGAGGAAAAATATGCCAATAACTTAAGTTTATTAGTCAGTCAACAATATTACAAATATTTAAAAATGACCTATTATATAAATAGTTGGCAGCAAACTATTCCATTACAGAGTTAAATTACCAGTACAACAGACAGACTGGAGATTTAGACACCTGGAAGATAACAGTAAAATGAACGGAAAGATCTTAAGCCAAGGGAACCTCCTCTCCTTCTCCACCCTACTGGGAAATTTGCTTTTCTGCAGGGGAGCTCTGATGCTCCCCCGACCTCAATGCAGGTGTCCCAGCACCACTGGCGCCCTTCAGATGTGCTGGATCAATTCCCATAATTCCAACCCGTACATCACCAAAAGTTACAGGGGCTGGAAATTCTGGAAACTGAATGTCCTAATTTGATCTGAAGGGCATGGCATTGTGGAGGCCATTTCGGTGCATCGCTTCCCTGTGTCCATAAAAAGCATGTTTTTTTTTTCTGCAGGAAAAGAAAATGATTCTAATACCCCATTACAAATACAAAATTAACTTAACAGAAGATATTAATTTGCATATCAAAGAACAATTTATAATTACAATCCAAACACTCCATAAACCACTTGTGCGATTCTTTACAGAAACTTGAATTTAGAAACTAGTTGCTTTTAATATTACAAAGATTTCAGCTCCAAAAATAATTCAACATAAAATAAACTTTTAGCAATTAGCATCATAAAATTATATATTTCCACATAAAAATATAAAATAATATTAATGACAAGAATATGAAAAATCATTCCAAGTACTTTTGCTATTTGAAACAAAACAAAGGAACAAAACCCAAAATGACAACAAAATAGAAATATGCATGAAAAAAGTCTATCCCTTTGTTAGCAAAACACTATCCAAAATAACTACAATCATTTACATCAGTACAAAGATTTCTGAATTTTAAAAAATAGTTGCAATGACAAAAGGGGTTTTCTTTTTCTGACAGTAAAAAATGACACTGTGGATAAAATTTGCAAAAGATGCAATGAAAAAATAAAATTTGCATTAAAAAGGTTTACACGGTTATTCTTTTTATACAAACATTAGAAACAGTATTGCACATCACAACACAGAATCGAGGTTAGTCAGCCTTCTAAAATGTGTTATATTCAAGTTTTGTAGCATCTTTGAGGAGAAGCCTTGGGCAACCAGATGCAAACAGGGAATTAAGGATCAAGTGTTTTCCATACACAAATATATAAATGCTAAATGTTTCCTTCTTAACAAAAAGTGTGGACTTTTTAAAGTATTTTTTCCCCTTCCACATCATACATTTGAACAGCAATATGCACATCTGGGATAACAAAAGTAAAAGAAGCTTTAAAAATTCAAGAATACAATAAAATTAACAATCTTCTACAAAAATAGTAAAATAAATATGATTTATAAAACAAAAGCAATACAGTGTTGAACACTGAAGAAAACAGGGGTGCAATCCAGCAGCATCTCTCTTATGTCTCTCCTCTGTTAATAAGCAGGAGTTATGCACAAAATCCATATATACCATCTCTCCTCTGACAATTGAAGAGAGGCTAATAGGTCAATTGCTTTGTAACACAAGAAATCAATACAAGAGATCCTTCTACTGGATTACCCCCATAATTCATGGATTAAGGACAAAAAGGAGATGTAAATTACAGTAACTATTAGCAGTAATAGTTCCAGAAATGAACTGACAAGCATAGCTTGATATTTGATTAGTTTATCCATCTCAAATGGTGACACCATCTTTCTGACAGCTTTATTGTAGAGAAGGGAAAAACATCTCCAATTATTTCAATTGTGTACTATTTTTCGGTATTATTTTCATTATTTAAAACATATAAAGGCGCTTCAATTTTAAACTTCAAGCAGGAAATATGAAAATAAAGTTAAAAATATCTGCAGAATTAAATTATACTTAAATAATTAACATTGCAAAACTATTGGTATTTTTTTTTCAATTCCAAAAATTGAGGTATAGCAAAGGAGATGTCATCAGTCAAAAAAAAACTGTGCCTCAAAATAGCTGACTAGTTGGAAAAAAGAAATCTCTTACAGAGATATAAAAATAGTGCATAACAAATGTCAGAAATGGATCAAGGTTCAGCAGGGCTTTAAGGTTAGAAAAGAATACTCCAAGAAGTCTGGAGGGTCATGGTTAAGTAACATTGATAAGAATACATTGATAAATAAATCAGTTAAAAAGCTTTTTTTTTTAAAACAGCATCAACTTTAAAACTTTAAAAACCTGAACCACAATCACAACAAAACAGTAGTGGTAGACATGAAACATAGACTGAGCAGTACAAGAAGCTCACTAAGACAACCAATTTAAGAGCAAACTATGCTTCCGTAAAAGATTGTCCCCGAGGGCTTGGCGAGAGTATAACCCTGGTTAATTTTCCTTTGTGAAAAGGACTGCAATTCTGAATTTGCTTCTGTCAGGTGTTTAAACCACAGAGTAGCTCTTCCACTGGAACATAAAAGCAAGTTGCTTTTATGACATGTTCCAAGATGGACACAAACACTGCTAGTGATATTCTTGCACTTAAGAAAATGTTTTGTTTGCTTGGTTACACCATCCAAAATCTTCCATGCAATCCCATTACTTGAAACGGCTTCATCCAGATTAAAATCTACACTTGACTGTCGGTAAAGGAACTGGAATTCACACAATAGTGATATCATTTGGATAAGTATGCTGTCAATATACTGAGATCAAACATAAGACAATTTAAGATTGGTTTCACTGCTGCCTTCAAGGTAAGATATACCTTCTGCAACTAGCTGTTGTTACACCATCTCCATTTTGACTTTATTTAGATTTTTTTTATTAGTAAAGCATTTTCTTGGTATCAAGCATGTTTTAGTGCTCATTTCTCAGTAGTTTCCCATTTGGTGACTGGTTAGCAGTGGGCTCCCCCATCTTTGTTTCGAAGAAGAGGTTTTAACCCTGAACAATCAATGGGGCTGAAATAAATAATAAAATATTCTAATGTTTCACTCAAATTTTGTGTCTATGCTATATTACTCCACGGGAATTAGAACCACACACCACATCAACTACAACATTACATCCAGTCTGTAAAAATTGAACTCCACCACCAACCTGGTCACAAAATGGCTGCACTTTCTAATCTAAAACTAATTTGCGTATTGTATACATGTAGGACATTTTTAGGAAAAAAAAGAAAAGGTTTGAGTCACAATAATGCATGCAAGTCCTTTGTTACAAATTTTGCAGTGCGCTCATGCTATCTAGATTTCAGAGCCTCATTTTAAAAAATTGACAATAACTTATCTCCTGTCAAATCTAGTGCATGCATATGTTGAATACAGGAAAGTAAACATGCAATTTTCACATTCTAAAACTATGGCAGTTTGCGCCATATTGTGCTGCCTGCATTTTAATGGGTAATGCAGAATATCTTAAAATGTTTTTATCCCGTATTTTATAGGTGGCATTACATATAACACCTATATAGCAGCAAAGCTAATACAGCTTGTGATTATAAATGCTTAAAAACAGCTAATAAATCAGATTATCTTGAGGTATTATTTCTTGCAAGTCAAAATGGAGAGCGAAAAAGAAAATCAACCTTATTATTATTATTATTATTATTATTATTTTAATTGATGCACACACTAAAAATAGCAACAGCAATAAAAAATAAGCTTTTCGTAGCAGACGTATTCCCTCTTCTCTATTTTTGCTACCTTTGGTAAATTAGTGGGGCAGATCTTGAAGTTAAAAACCCATGTTTAGAAATAAGTGCACGCTTCACCCACTAACTAGAGGAGCAGGCAGTGCTCCCCCTGCAAAAAACATTCTCTCATCTAGCTTTAATTCTACATATAAAAATAAGTTGGAGAAAATACAAAAAAACTTCTTTTTTTATTCTTATTATTTTTAACATGAAAATATCACAAAAACTTAGTAAGCCTGAGATGTAGGGTTTTGGTGAAAAACAAGAGGCTTTGTAGTATTTTGGCTGCTGAAAAAAGATGTATGTCTAAGAGAGCTGGGGTGAGAAGCAGAAGAATGCACTTATTTCTTCTGCATGTCAGTATCTTCAAGCTGTGGAAGCTTTCCTTCCTTCCTTCCCTTTCCTTCTTCAATTCCAGCGGAAGTGGATCTGCCGCGGCCGGTCCGCCCCCTCCTTAACCAGCGGCTTGTGGAATTCACGCCCTGCCCGAGAGTGGATGTTTGCCCAGCAAAACTCACAGTAATACTGCAGGCAAGTGACATTGGCACAAAAAAAGGGAGCAAACTTTCCACCACAGCGTGCACCTTGGCATTCATCACACATCTGGTCATCCAACACATATGGCTTTACCTCCACCTGTTGGACGCGTGACAGAGAGAAAAGAAAACGTTAATATTGAATGTGTGGGTCAGTCCTGCTCCAGCCCGCTTTCTAGGAAAGAAAGACCCTTGACTCCACTGGAAGGTGACAAGGCTCTTGTAACTAGAGACAACTAGGGACAACAAAATGCAAGGCAACAATATGTATCCAAATGTTCAAGCTAAGTGTTGAAGATGTGACTGCGATGATGCTACTTATTTTCATATTTGGTGAACTTGCAAAAAGATTAAAGCATTTTGGATAAGAATATGGTGGATTATGCAGAATGTTTTGAAAAAAAGGATAAAATTTACTCCACAATTG